>JAOUZG010003912.1:487247-522403 GCA_026289955.1 Argiope argentata
GAAATCGATTTAGTTGACAACAGGCTAATTATACTTTTTCGTTATCTCATTTGCTTGTGCTTTCCCCAACTCATGGCATTCGTAGGCAGCTGCCTACGCGGAAATCTGCCATTGTTAGTTTGATTCATTAACTGAATTTGTTTTATTTAAGAAATTGATTTACTTGACAACAATCTATTTTACTATCTAATATACCTGCATCCCTCCCCAACTCACTTGCATTCCTAGGCAGCTGCCTAGGCAAAAATCCGCCACTGTTCATCTGAATTTTGTAACTAAATTTGTTCTCTTTTATAAAATAATTTAGTTGGCAACAGTCTTTTTTACTATCTTACATGCCAGCGATCTCCCTGAATCCCTAGCGTCCTTAGGCAGCTGCCTAGCCGGAAATGGAAGTCCACCACCGTTCGTCTGAAAACTGAAAATATTCGTCATTAAATGTGATTGTTTGGAATCGTTATAATCTATACTACTATTATAAATGTGAAAGTTTGGATGGATGGATGGATGATGTAACTCAATCACACCAGAACGGCTGAAGGAACTTGGATGAGATTTAGCACAGAGATAGATTATAGTCTACAGAAGAGCATAGGCTAATTTTTATTCCGGTTCATTGAGTGGTTAATTTTTTTATTTATTGAAAACTAACTTTTCCACCAAAAAATAAAAAAAAATCTGAAAACATCTGCCTGAGCTTTTTGAATCGTTTGTTTTTATTTTTCTATTTCCGGTATTCTTTTAATATTATCTTATCTAATGGAATTTTTTGTGACTTATTGTAAGATTTCCCGACAGAAAGCCTTTTTCATCAGAACAAAAATTTAAAAAAAATTTGTTTTTATCTTTCTGTTTTGGTTTTTCATTTTAATATTATCTTACTATTCTAATGGAAGGTTTATTAATTTTTTTTCTTACACTGTTCTTACACTGTTCTTGTTTTAATGTAATTTGATATTTCTTGTTCATCTCTCTTGATTTTTTTTCTTGCTGTACATATCAGTTTTGTCAATTTTCATCATTTTCGATTAAATTTTTAAAAGTACTTTTATAGTTCCAAGTACATAGCCTTTAAGTAGTTTTTCCCCCATGCTTATGATAGACGTAACATGTTTTCGGTCGGTTATTTCAAACGATTCTGTTTATTTTCGTAGTGTTTGATAAATTAAAAATTAAACGGTGTTAATAATAAATATTTCAATTCTTTCAGAAGTGCGTTTGAACAAAAATAAAAAAATCTAAATTGAAATTGAAATTTTCCAATCTGCATTGCGTTACTCCAACTACTGCATAAAATTCATGTCTTTGCGTTGCTCCAATTGACGTTGAAAATGTATGCTTGCATACGGTTTGGATAACATTTTACATTGTAATTAGACAGTCAGTTCTCACATATACACTCCAAAATTTCTACACGTATGAAGTCACGGGGTAAAAACTAGTTAAGCATATGAGTCGTAAGGAAAGCTAGTTAAGCATATGAGTCGCTGGGAAACGTTTCCTGAGCCCACACTTTCTCAATGGAAACAAACAGTTCCTCTCTCTCCCTCACTCTTTCTTTCTTTTTTCTTTTATTTTAAGTAAACATTGTTGCTTCGTGCTGGTTCGTGATGACCAGTTCTAATATTAAGTTTTCGAAGGCCCAGAGGATTTCCCTCGAGAAAAAACACCGTATATTTTGGGTTTCTTTTCCTCCTCAACCCCTTCGCAACCATCGGGTCTGACCTCCAAAAGTGTCTTCCGCCAACTTGCCGAGGACTGGCGCCTCGAATCATCTGCCAAGGTCCCGCCCGAGGCATCTGGAGATCTCCCAGTTCCCGATCCAAACAGGCTCTGCTAATCATTTCAATTCGTTCCCCGTGAACTTCTGCTCCACTTCCGTCTCGCTGCGAGTGACAAAATTAAAAAGAACGCGGACTAAGTGACTAAAAAAGGAAGAAAACAACAACAACAAATCTAGGATTTTTTCTCGCTTTCGATTCTGATTGGGATCATGTTGCCATCCGTGATTTATATACCTCGGAAATAATTTTACATCCTTGTAAATAAAGTGGTCTTTTCCTGTGGCAGGGGAAGTTAAAAAAACAAAGAGATTATTTTTATGAAATGTATTTGGGTTTGAGAGGTTTTATAAATTGTTGGGGAAGAAAGAAGCAACAAAATCTTTTTCTCTCTCTCTAAAGGATGTCGCAAAATTACGCAAGATTTGAATTTGCTGCCATTCGTGCAAAAAAGTGTAAGCAACTCTATGACTTGGCTTCACCAAAAAATGTCTAATAATAGCTGAAGCTTAAATATTTCTGTTTCAAATTTTAAGAGAAATGGCAGAAAATTAGGAGAATATATTAAAAAAATAAACAGAATTGTGTAAGGTTTATAAAATAGCATTAGCTATACGACTATCGAAATTTGAAGTTAAAGTATTACTTTAAAGAGGAAGCTATTATAATGAAATTACATAAAATATTTAATTGAAAATTTAAATGCTCATTAATCTCAGTAAGCTAGCTGGTCACCAAAAAATGCTGGTTATTAATAAGAATGTCTTGAACTTAATATTCTTTTACTATACATAGAAATATATGAAAAGTGAATCTTAATATTGTCTTAACCCTTTAAAGGACCCTGGAAAGTATGTTTCCCACCAGATTTTTTCAGTTTTTGTATGAAATTATGTAGATTGACCCAATTTCTGACAAATTTTGAAACTAGATGAAAAAAAACTTGGATGTTCCAGTTCCTTATCTCACATACAATGGTATATCTTGATTTGTTACTTAATTACACATTAACCATATTAATTAAGCAATAAAAATAAATGTAATTAATGTTAAATAAATTACTTTACTTAAGCCTATCTTAATCCCAAAGCTATTTTAATATACCATGATTAGAAAATACTGGCCTTCGAAAAGGTTAAAATCAAATAAATTATTGTATTAAACTTTCTATTTAACTTTTAAGGATTACAAAAAAATGAAACGTTTATTATGCTGCCATAGCATCAAATTGCTATTGCGCTATACCGGGATCAAAAATGTCCAATTCCACCGACTGGATGTTCGGTTAAATTTTGAGGCCTCTTCATTTATCCAGTTAGTATACGTGTTTACCTTATTTACATTTTGTAATAAACTAGCAAAACCTTTATTTTTTGAAGATATTCACATTCTTACTCTGAACAAATAAATAATTCCCAAATTTAGAATAAAAAGATTAAAAATATCGAAATACACCGACTCGATGTTCACCTAAACTTTGAGGCCTCTTCATTTATCCAGTTAGTATTCGTGTTTACCTCATTTACATTTTGTAACAAACTAGCTAGACTTTTATCTCGGAAGATCATTCACATTCTTATTTTATACGAACAAATTATTCCCAAATTATTATACGAACAAATATGGATGAAATGATTAAAAATGTCCAATTACACCGACTCAATGTTCAATGAATTTTGAGGCCACTTTACTTAAGCAGTTAGTATATGTGTTTGTTACATTTACATTTTGTAATAAATTAGTAAGTCGTTTATATGGGAAGATCGTTCTCAATCCAACTTTAAAAGAACAAACTATCCCCAAATTTAGGGACTCAAAAGTAAAGAAATGCCCGCTTCCCCCGACTGGATGTTCACCTAAATTTTGAGACCACTTCCGTTATCCAGTTACTATATATGTTTTACCTCATTTACACTTTGTAATAAGTTGGCAAGACTTTTATCTGAAAAAATCGTTCACATTCTTACTTTAAACGAACAAATTATCTCCAAATTTAGGATCTAAGGATCAAAAATTTCCAATTTCATCAGCTCTATGTTCTCCTAAATTTTGAGACCACTTCAGTTATCCACTTAGCATATGTGTTTACTTGCTACGTTCACTGGTGGTGGGGTGCTCGACTATACGCAAGAAGTATATGTGTTTACCTCATTTACGTTTTGTAATAAATTAGCAAGACTTTTATATGAGAAGATCGTTCACATTCTTACTTTATACGAAATAACTATTAATTATTCCGAAATTTAACTTCAGAAGATTAAAAATATCCAATTCCACCATCTCGAAGATGTTCACCTAAATTTTGAGGCCACTTCAGTTATCCAGTTAGTATATGTGTTTACCTCGTTTACATTTTGTAATAAATTAACAAGACTTTTATTTGGGAAGATCATTCACATTCCTACTTTATACGAAATAATTATTAATTATTCCAAAATTTATCTTCAGGAGATTAAAAATATCCAATTCCACCATCTCGAAGATGTTCACCGAAATTTTGAGGCCACTTGATTTATCCAGTTAGTATACGTGTTTACCTCATTTACATTTTGTAATAAATTAACAAGACTTTTATCTGGGAAGATCATTCACATTCCTACTTTATACGAAATAATTATTAATACCGTAATTTAGCTTCAGAAGATTAAAAATGTCCAATTCCACTGACTCGTAGATGTTCATCTAAATTTTGAGGCCTCTTCATTTATCTATTTCGTATAAGTGCTTACCTCATTTACATCTCGTAATAAACTAGCAAAACTTTTATCTTTTCAAGATCGTTCACATTCTTACTTTAAACGAACAAATAATTCCCAAATTTAGAATAAAAAGATTAAAAATGTCCATTTCCACTGACTCGTAGATGTTTACCTAAATTTTGAGGCCTCTTCATTTATCTAGTTAGTATATGTGTTTACTTTATTTACATTTTGTAATAACTACATAACTTTTATCTTTCGAAGATAGTTCACATTCTTATTTTAAACAAATAAATTATTCCCGAATTTAGCTTCAGAAGATTAAAAATGTCCAATTCCACCGACTCGAAGATGTTCACCTAAATTTTGAGGCCACTTGATTTATCCAGTTAGTATACGTGTTTACTTCATTTACATTTCGTAATAAACTAGCAAGACTTTTATCTGGGAAGATCGTTCACATTCTTACTTCATACGAACAAATTATTCCCAGTTTTATGGTCAGGAGATTAAAAGTGCCCGACTGCAATGCTTTAAAATAATGCCTGTCAAACGTTAAATAGTGCTGCATTATTTATCCTTTCCACTCCTCCCAATGGGGTGGAAGGAAGGGGAAAAAAATCCGACACGTTTTAACTCCAACCTTTCGACGCTTAATAAGAGTAAGTCACATATCGGGCACCTCCGAGAAGAAGAGCGCATCGAGAGTTAAAGGTTAATCACCGCCGCCATTACCTTGACAATACCGAATTCCTGAAGGGAGCAAAAATAAAATTCGGCATCCCGAGATATTTACAGCCCCTGCCACAAATAACCTCATCCGAAAGTGATTTACAGGCATCCTAATCTCGCTGTTCTGGGTATTTGTGGATCAGTGAGACGCCCTGACACAGGTCCAAACTTCTTTCTGCAGTTTTTAATTGATGACAAACACATGAAGCTATTAAGTAACTGAAAAATATTCGGGTGTCGAATTCAGCTGAGCTGTCGACCTCATCCGTTATTTTAACGGGTAATTTGTAAGGAAGACAAGCACTGGGGGGGGGGGGGATCTGGAGAAGGTCTTCCAGTAGGAAATAAAAAAGGAAGGGGGTGACGTATTTGGCATAGTTTATGTATTGCAGAAAAAATGAAGATCTTCTTTGGCCATCGTGTTTGTCTGATTATGCAAATGAGGAGCAACTTGTCGAGGGTTGTGATGTTCGAGTTATATAACAACTTAGCAAAGGTGACATTTCTTAGCCTCTTGATTCGAACTTGCCAACTTATCTGCAAGTGACAAAACACAACAAAAATGTAATGTCAATTTATAAGTTTTAACACCAAATGAGTATCTCTTAAAAATAGAATTAAAATGAGAAATTAAAAACATTGGAGTTGTGCGCTTTTAATCTCTTGATCATAAAACTGTGAATAATCTGTTCATATAAATTATGAATGTAAACAAGCTCTTCAGATAATTAAAAAAATGAATTTCATTAAAAAAACAGACACACATTTTGTCCATCATGAATGAAATAAAATCCCATGTTGTTTGAATGTAACAATACGGAAATTTTAGATTAAATAGGGAAAAAAATGTCAGAAAAATTAGTAGAAGGTGAGATAACGAATATATCTGAAGAAAATGCTTCCTTGGCTTAAAGTTATTCTATTTATCAATTTTTTTAATCCTAATTTCTGAATTAAAAATATACTTTTTAAAGCATATTTGTTACAGTTGCTCAAGAGATGATCTAATTTGATGGCCTCTAATGGTTAATAAATGTACTTAAATATGCTTGCGAGGTTATCTAATTAGTACATCACAATAACGTTAAGTACAAATTAGATAATCTCTCAAGAATTAATGTTAATCCACTAAATTTATTATCCTTTTTTATTTAATGTCACTCGAAACAACAAATCACATATATATTTATAAATTTTTAATCTTCACACTCGAAACATCTTCATTTTAAAAGATAAAATACAAATTCGAACATTTCAGATATTCATTTGAAGGAATGTAATTATTTTTGAGCAATGATCTGATACGATGATGACGCGTCCACTTTAGAACGGATAAAGAGGTGCAGTAGCTTCTGAGGGTATAGGCCCCAGAGCACACACTTATTACATTCGCTTGCACAGCCCCTTTTTCCCAGACGGGCAAATTCACTCACCTCACTGATAGAACAACCATGCCCTGACCAGGACTCGAACCCGGGGCGTTCAGATTGCGAGGATGACGCGCTATCTCTGTGCCAGGATTATTAATTACTATGCAAACTAACAATGCTGCAAATACAATGCTTCAATAATATTAAAAGGAAATCTGCTATGCGTATTTCAATGTATCATATCAGAACACAATTTCTTGAACGGCCAAGCACCACGTGCTCGTGCGAGTTAAATTATATTTTTATTCAGTTTAATGGTTTCATTGAATGAGTCACTTTAGTATTGCAAACGATCCAAAAAATTTTTTGTCTCGCATTTATTGTTTTAAAAAATATCCCATTGCCTATTTATTTCATTCCGTATAATGTCGAGCTCAAAATGACATTTTTCTAGATATTATTTGCTATAGTCTTTAACTTATTTTTTTTAAATCAGAGCTTTTGTAAATGCAATGGCAAAGCGTTATTAAAAGCTGATTTTTTTTTGAGATGCTCGTGCAGATAATAAAATTTCACTTTTTTTCCTGCGGATTTTTGTTGACGCCACACACCTCATTCCCAAAATAACATCATGTTCTGATAAGATAAGAAGATTGTAAAGTGTTTTCGAAGATCCCTCAAACTTCTCTTATGTGCAAAGATCATTAGGACATTAATAGATTTCTGGGTTTCAAATAATGTTTTTTTTTGACATTGAACGATACCCACAAAATCAAGGATATTAATCTCTAGCAAAAATCCCACAATCACATTGCGTAATCCATCGTTTTGTCGGAAGCTTTCGAATTCCTTCGAATACCTTCCATTAGAAGGCACTTTATCGAATCCTATCTTTCAGCTTCCGAAGCGAACTCATTTAAATCAATTACCTTTGCACTCCAGCCTTGAGCCCAGTGTATAAAATTAATTGCACTCACTCGACTGAAACCTGATACCGTATTTTCATTTCAGCGGTAACAAATTGTCGTCTCCTCCGAGTCGTACACCTTAACCCCATAATAAGCCCAAATGAAAACAGGGACAATGCGCGTAGGGACATCCATTGACTACATACGACTTCATTAACTCTCCTCAACCCCGGGTATACGAATGGGAAAGGAAGCGCAATAAATAATTCCAGACACAGAGCTCCACGACGTGAGAACCGGCGTTTAGATGCGGCAAGAGGGGGCAATTTACCACGGCCGAAACGGCCCGAAGTTAAGAGAAAAGTATACCGAAAGACGCTCTAATGCCAGGGTTTCAACTTTCAGTTCATATGACAGCGCAGGCTCGTTGAAGGGAATTGCTACTTTTCAAAAACTTTGTCTCATTTTGGATTGTTACTATGTCTGCAGGGGTTGCCGAGACAATGGAGGTGGTTGTCGAAAATCACAAACAGAGCTGTCACTCAATTTCTCCCTTTCGTGTTCTGTTCGACGCAACAGACTTGACCGCTTTTTCATAGATACTCTCTCTCTCTCTCCCTCTCTGTAATTGCAATGGAAAGACAGCTTTGACAGAGCGAGAATGGAAATCAAAGTGAATGGGGGGCGATTTACATAGGATTTGTCCACTTGTTGATGACTTTTAAAAGTAATCATAATTCTTTTTTCTTTGACTTTTGTGTTGTTGTTGAAAGCGAATCGTCTATAATGACTTCGTTTCCTGTTTATTAAACATTCCTTTTTCATACACTAAAGGTTAAAATTCGATATAAAGCTTTGTTAGAGTTCTATTGAAATTACGTAGGTGATACGTAAATAACCATGTAGATTTCTAAAGATAAAACTTAGAATATAGTAATCACGACTTTTAACTAGATAACCAATGATTAATACTAAATAGTCTGTGATTGATATTAAATAGTCAATGATTGATACTGTTGTTGTTACTTATGGTACTTGCCATTGGACAAGCCCCACTGATGATACATCAGTAGATTTTAAGCCTAATGAGCGTGCTTTTGATATACTTTACGATATCCTTTTTGTGTTTAATTTAATTTCACATTTCTACGCATTTTAAACTTAATCGATAGATTCATCATTTTTTGTACATTAATTTATTTCAATAATATTATTTTTAAATTCTGTTGTTGTTACTTATGGCACTTGCCTATGGACAAGCAACCCGCTGATACATCAGTAGATTTTAAGAGTGTTTTTGAAGTGGCACCAACTAGGGACAAGAGTAAGACTTAGACATACATTCATCACATTAACAGCTCCTTTTTACAGTGGGCACAGTAACACGTCTCACAGATAGCACACAGAAGTGCAAGAATGCCCGAACCGGGACTCGAACTCGGGCCTCCCAGAACTCGAGGAAGACACTCTACCTCTGTGCCAGAAATCGGGCAATGATTAATACTAAATAGTCAAAGGGAGAATCAGTGATTGAACCGGGCAGCTGACTAGGGCTTGTTACACTACGAGAGGATCTCGGGTAGCTGCCTAGGGTCTGTTACACTAAGAGAGGATTTCAGCAATTCAAATGAATAATTTGATTTTCATAACTGACTAATAACATTACATTTTTTTTAAAAAATCCATATTCTAAGGTTTACAAAATCCTGCTGGTGTAATAGCACATGGGTAGCGCGTCTTCTTCGCGACCTGGGTTCGAGTAGTGGTTTTGAAATTCGATATTATATTAAGCTTTTTTGGAGTTCTATTGAAATTATAGACGTGATACGTAAATAACCATCTAGATTTCTAAAGATAAAACTTTAAACAAAGTAATCAAGACATTTAACTAAATAGTCAGTGATTAATACTAAATAGTCAAGGACAGAATAGGTGATTGATTTCTGAACAGGCAGCTGCCTAGGGCTTGTAGCTCTACGAGAGGATTTCAGGCTGCTGCCTTGGGTCTGTTATCCTAAGAGAAGATTTCAGCAGATCATATAAATAATTTTATTTTCATAATTGACTAATAAATATATTATTTAAAAAATGCATCTTCTATAATTTATAAAATATTGCCGGTTTCCTGGCACTGAGGTAGTGCGTCTTCCTCGTGATCTGGGTGTCCCGGGTTCGGCATGGTTATTCTTCTGTGAGGTGAATGAATGTGCCCCCATAAAAAGGATCTGTGCAAGCGATTGTGATAAGTGTGTGTCATCCCCATAAGAGCTAGAAGTCAGACTTCTGCCCTCCGGTGCTCAGGCGTCCGTATTCTCAGAAGCTACTGTACCCCTCTTTCCGCTCATACAGGAATTAAAAAAGTTAATACTTAAATCTAAACTCAATATTAATTCGACTTGGGTAAAAGCACATATAGGGATTGAGGGTAATAAGAGAGCAGATTTTTATGCAAAAAAGCAACTAAAAAAAGAGACTATTGATTATTCTTTCAGTCCAACTGCTACTCGATTGCGGACTGAAATAAATAAATAAAAATAATTGAAAAGTGGCAGGTTCATTGGGAAGCCTCCAACAAAGATGTTTGGACTAAAAAATTTATTCAAACAGTGCATCCTAAAAGACTATATGGTGACTTTTTCATAAACCAAATTATAACTGGTCATGGGGTTTTTAATGCTCACCAAGCTAGGTTTCTTGGAAAATCTGATAAGTGCAGATGTGGCAAATCTTCTGGAACCATTCAACATATAATACAGGAATGTGAATTATGGGAAAACACCCGCTCAACATGGCAATTAGGCTGGAGAAATTTGGACATCAAATTTCTATTAAAATTCCCTCTCTTTAGGGCAAGTGCTTCCGAAATTATCAATAATCTTAAGCAGTTGGAATCCGTGGAGCACGATTGAAATGACTCTTTGCTTTGACATTAGTTTTCTTATGTCTATATTATATATGTCAACTATATATTTGTATAGTTATTTGCTTTTGGGTTACCAAGAGCTTACTTTGTATATAGTTGTTTCATACTTTTTCTTCTTAACAGCATTTTCTCAATTAACGTTGTTTACAATTTTATGTTTCTCCAATAACTGTTCAAATGTTTGATAATTACTATACTTGGAGACAAGGTGACAATTTTTGAGAATCTAAATTCGTATCTTTTTCCGGTCTGGTTCTTTGAATTAAGTTTTACGAAAATTAAGTTGATTAACCTGCACTTCCGTGCTAGGTGGGGGTTGCTTCGCGGCGGCCCATTGTTATATCCGAATGGCTTCGGCCGGGACGGAGTATACTTATGCCTACCCCTCTTTCCGTTGCAAAGCGGACACGTCATCATCATCATCATCATAAATTATTAGAATAGTGTTAATGTTTATCCAGTATAAGTTTTCTTGTTACTGTAAGTATCATTGTTCTGACTTTGCAATTGTATATAGTAATTTTAATATTCGCACTCTTGATAAAGAATCTCAATGTCTGCTAAACCGTTTCTCTATAGACATGGTTCTATATTTAAGAGCTGATTTCTGTTATGCAATGAAAATAGGACTGAGATAAATCAACAGAAGATATATATTGACTTTCTGATACTCCCCGAATATATTTTTTGAAGGTCTTTAGCAAAATATCGGTGGTTTATTTGGGTTAAAGCAACAGAAATGAGCATTAATCTCTAAATGTGCTTCATAAAAAAGTAAATTTACATACAGAGATAAAATCTTCCATAGTAACTTTCCGACTTTGTAATCACAATAACTTTATCTTTCACAATATATATTTTATAATCACAATAACTTTATATATTCGCAGTATGTATCGTTAGAACTAAATCTGTGATATATTCATCAGATTGTTCTTTTTATTATTATTTTTCTTAATGTCTATGAGAATTTGTCTCAATGATAGTTTTAAATGATATCTAAACATTTTTAATTACAATGCATTAAGATTAGAATAACATATTAAAAAAGAAATTAACCTAACATTATTAGTTATAACGACTAAAGATGAATAAATTAAATTTAATGCTGCATGTAGTTCCTGGAAATAACAGTGACGCCTAGAAGTGCAATTTTCTGTGAGAAACCTGTAAATCCTGATATAAATGAAATTATTTCCAATTCACATTAACTGAAAAATTGATTTAAAAAATTTAAAGCAAATTAATGTTTCTTGTCAACGTTTATATAACTCAGAATTTTTTTGATAGAAATCTATAATAAAATTCAAAATATTTAAACCAATTTTAAAAGAAAACAGAATTAAAATACTTAAATAAATTTAAAAAAATCAAAAATCAAAACATTTAAACAAATTTAAAAAATTAAAAATCAAAATATTTTAATTTTTTTTTAATTAAAAATACAAAATATTTCTACAAATTTAAAAAATCAAAAATCAAAATATTTAAAAAAATTATAAAATTAAAATGAAGGTATTTCAACGAATTTTAAAAAAACCAAAAATTAAAATATTTAATTAAATTTTAAAAAAAATCAAAATATCTAATTAAAATTTGATTTAAAAAATCAAAAATTAAAACATTTAAACAAATTTTAAAAAATCAAAATATTTTAATATATTTAAAAAATTAAAAATCCAAAATATTTCCGCAAATTTAAAAATCAAAATATTTTTAAAAAGTTATAAAATTAAAATGAAAGTATTTCAACAAATTTTAAAAAAATCAAAAATCAAAATATCTAATTAATTTTTTTAAATTCAAAAATTATAATAATGTTTTAACAAATATTTTAATTTAAAAACTATAAGAATGAAAAAAAATCTTGGAAAAACCTTAAAAAAATTTTAGAAAATGAATTAATTTTATTTATTTATTTACTAGTTGCCTTTGTCGACCAGTTTGTTCACCAGCGATATACTTATATTTAATTTCATTTCAACCGTTTAAATACAACATCATGATTAAGAATTCACCAAACCGATAGACATAAAAATAGTCATATATTCTTTTCATCGTGTACATAAACCTTTCTAAAGGGGAGGGAGGTCAGCCAAGTGTCCTAGATAGCTGTTTTGATGGATAGCCATCATTATCTATATATAAAATGACCAATTGATATATTAAAACGAAAATTAATGTTACTTAATAAATTATTCATATCAAAAAGCGTAAGAACTGAAAAATTTTCATCCTTGATATTGCATTGCTTGCATATTTCTTCTCTTTTTAAAAGAAGATAAATGTAACTAAAGTTTAGATAGCGGGGACTTCGGCCTTTGAATTTATAATTGTTAAACCAGTTGAAAATCTGCTCACAAATGATCATTTAGTTGCATAACAGCACCATTTTATATCTTTGAAGTAGGTTTCTGTAATTGCGAAACCTGTAATTCAAATGAAATAATTTATTCTTACTGTCTTGGAAATGCCTCGAAAAATGGAAATATGTACAACGATCAACGAATATATTTTGTAACATATGTGCCTGAAGTGTTTTTTAATGAATTTTCAAAATTCCATTCTGTTTTTAAATGATTAGCCATTAAATATATTCAGTTTTTTTTAACATTCGTTTATTCTGTGTATTGTATATTTTAAACTAGTCAAAAATAATTTTCTATGAAATAAATTTAAGTGCATTTTAAAATATTCTTTCAGACGAGAAAATTAATGGGGCTTTTTAAAAAAAGATTTGGATGAGTAATCAGAGATAAATTACTGAAAATCTTTTTGTATTATTTTCATACTCTAAATGTTAAAAATTTTAATGGTATGACGTCACAGTCAACGTCACTTGCGCATGTCATTTACCATTCAATATCTTTTTCTCACTGCAA
The DNA here is from genome assembly GCA_026289955.1 of Argiope argentata. Lineage (NCBI taxonomy): Eukaryota > Metazoa > Arthropoda > Arachnida > Araneae > Araneidae > Argiope > Argiope argentata. The sequence continues at coordinate 500,543 of JAOUZG010003912.1, forward strand.
ATGTACGAGTAATATTAAATTGGCTTATAAATTTGGCAGATATTTCGTTTCATTACTTGTTTACATTGTAAAATTATCAAATGCAATTACTGTACTTAAATATGTTGATTTTAAAATTCTGCTAATTAATTAATTTCGCTTTAACTAATATAAGACTAAAAGCACTATACTTTAAAAAAAATCCTTAATACATTTTTTTAAATACAATGTTTTTGTACTAATTCATTCAAAATATATTTCTTATAAAGAAATAAATATTTACCCATAGAATAAAATAAAATCCAGGGATTATTTTTCATTCGATTTAATCAAAAATGCAAATATTAACTGTTTATTTTTAATAAAAATTATTCAACGGTGTTTTAATTATTATTACTCGATAATGTAAATAACTAAAATAAAGTAAAGTACTTATACAATTTTAAGAATTCTTACCCACGAAAAATTCTTCTAAGAACACTATTTAGAACTTTTTACAACTTTTTTTTAAAAAAATATTCTTCTACTGTGATAAAGAACAGTGTTCGCGTGTTTTATCCACACAACTACGTGTTTTCTCTTATCTAAGCATTAAAGAATTCTTGATTGAGTATCTGAAAGAAAAAAAATCCGAATGCTACATAGTTAAGATCTCTTTTTCTGATCTCTTTCCGAGAACAGTTCTTGAATTAGATTTGCTACTCTGTGTTAACACTTGCACATTCCAGAACAATTCCACTCTCTTTCAATTAGCTACTGTTCCTTACATCATTGCATCACGAAGCCGAGTCATGAAAATCGGTTTCACTTCTTCATTCTCCATTATATTTATTTAGTTTTATAAATTAGCAAACGATTTAAACTGCCGATGTGATTTTTTTTATTATCGTTGGCACTATTTTTAGTCTGTGATTGGCAACAAAAAGAAAACAATTTGCTTTTCGAGCTCTTTGCTGTAACAGACGATTTTTTTTTTCGTAGTAAATGTAAATAGAGAGAAAACAACGTTCTAACTTGTCACTTGTTTTTGATATTTATAAAGATAAATAAATTCGAAAATCGTTTGCAGAAATTTTAAAAAAATCTTGCCAGGAAATTCTCGAATCTTTTGTTGTAAGTAAAATAATTCATTTTAATATTCTTTTTCGAAAGAGTTTGATTTAATTATTTGTCAAGAAAATTCAGAATATTTCTTATGAAAATGAAATATAAATGATGGTTAAACTCAGCTACTTTTTAATTATATATATTATATAAAAAAGAAGTCAGTATTTGTATTGTAAAATAATTTTTCGTAATAATATGAAGCTTGCTTATTCTAAACTACTTTGCATAAAAGCATTATAAAAATTAGACTAGAAAAAAAAGTATAAACGTATAACGTATAAAGTGTATTGTGTTGTGAATCAAATATTCTCTAAATCTGATTTTAAAAAAGTGAAACTTATCACACAATTTTATTTGATGTATCAAAATTTAATTGCGCGAGAAAAAAAAATTATCTTAAGTTAAATATTTTTTTATAAAAAAAACTCAAAATTTGCAAATTTTTTTCAAAAAAATTTCTAACTTTTAATTTTTATAAAATTTTTCTATATTTAAAAAAATCTTAAAGATTTTTTTTAAGAAAAAATTTCGAAGAGAAAAAAACTATGAATCTAAAAAACCGAAAGTAATGTCATAGATAAAATTCATTAATAGTTTTTAATAATTTTAGTCTTGGATATTGTATTTTCCATTTGAAGAAATTTGTTGACATGTCTGCAGAGTACCAAGATATAAGGATATAAATATTTTAAAGTTTAAACAAGAAGACAGGCCAAAGTAATGAAAATAAACAAGATAGTTCTAACGAAAATGCAGATTTTCATAATGTAAGAGCACTTATTTTAAAAATATCCAAAGTAACTTTCGACATAAATGTTTGCAGTGTTTGAAAATATAGAACTATAAATAAATTTAAGCTCAGAATGCTTTTTAGATAAGACAAAAATTGTGAAATTGTCGGAAAATACAAACTGGAAAATTAATGTGTTTACTATTTTTCAGAGATTTTTTAAATAAACAGTCGTGATAGTACATTTTTTTTATTGTAAAAGTTTGCGATAAATATATAATCAAATTATTTTCACAAAAAATAAATTTTACGGTTTATAGACATTCCAAATATATTGTTTTTACTTTCTCATATACGAAGTATATGAAGATAAAATATATTGTAATATTTTAAAGGCGTTTCGATTATATTGATTATTCATATGTTTCAATCAAAGAATTTTCGATCAATCCACGATTTTTTTTTATCATTCAGAGAATTTTTTATCAACCAAAGAATTTTGTATTCATTAAAGAATATTTCCACATTCAATGAATTTTTCATTAATCCATTAATTTTTTTATAAGTCAGGGCATTTTTTGTTAATCAAAGAATATTTCATGAATGAAGCAATTTTTCATCAATCTTTTAAATTTTTTTTATCAACCTGGAATTTTTTTCTATTATTAATGAATTTTCTATTTTTTCTATTATTATTTAATTTTTTTATCAACCTGGAATTTTTTTTCTCAAGAATTTTTCCTTTATCGAAGAATTTTTCACTAATCAATGAATTTTTCGTTAATCAAAGAATTTTTCATTAATCAAAGAATTTTTCAGTAATCAATGAATTTTTTCATTAATCAAAGAATTTTTTACTAATCGATGAATTTTTCACCAGTTCATTATGTTTTTGTCAGTTGAAGAATTTTTCATTAATCAATGAATATTTCATTAATTAATAATTTTTTCATGAATGAATTATTTCTTTTGTCAGTTAGGGAATTTTTCATTAATAAAAGAAATTTTCATTAATTAAATAATGTTTCATCAATCTATAAATTTCTCATAATCTATTAAGGCTTTATCAATCAAAGAATGTTAAATATTCTTTGACTGATGAATAACGAAGGCATTTCTTAAAAAATAGGCAAAACATTTTAAGTTGCTCTCAATCTTTATTTACTTGGCTCGTTCTAGCATTTGATTTTGAATTTCTTAATCCGGCAGATTCTTGATGAAGTTCTCAGAAATGTCATCAGAAATGTTTTTACGGAATACTAGCCGCCTTTGGCGACCAGTCGGTTCGCCACTATTAACGGCCGCTAAAATTTTCAAATAATATTTTATGTCGCTGTGTCTCAAAAGGTTTTTCACCAAAATATATTTAAACCAAACAAACTTTGATAATCATATAATTCATTTATAGTATTATTCAGTATTTTCTTCAGATGTTCTGTTCGTTGTACTACTCCTCTTTCTCTTTCTATCCGAACAATGATTGTCCCGGAATTGATATTTTACTTAAATGGTGGAGGGAAAGGTCTAAAATTCTAGGTTTTTTATAGAATAATAAGATTTAAATTTTCATAAATATAAACACACTAAACAAATAAGGACACAACTGGTTTTCGAGCGATGCAAAAGTTTAAAAACAGCTTGAAAAATGCCGAACTCAGAGGAAATAATGGTGACACACACACACACACATTTTCTTTTCTTTCTTTTTTTTCTTCACTACTTTTCTTTCTACAAATCCTTTTTTCCCTTTGTTATCTTTTTTTTCTTCCCTGCCGAGACTTTATTTTGAGCAGGCATAGATTAAATATCCATACAGACTAATAATAAAAGCAACTATTTTCTTTCTTTTTTAAACATCCTGTTATCTATAAATGAAAAAAAATCATAATTTATTACTTCCTGGTATCTTACTCATTTTTTGTGGGGGGGGGAGGAAATGAAGATTTTTGGCGGGAAAGTAAGAAAAGTGTCGTTTTAACTATTTTCCTCGTAGTTTTTTTCATTTTTTCTCGCCATAAGAACCATCCTCGTGTCTTAACGAAAATATTAAACAAAATTAGCCGAATTGGTCGAGCCGTTCTCCAGTTTTGCGCTTTGCAACGCATTTCGAGTTGCATTTTTATTAATATAGATGGGCCCGTAAGAAATAATTCAGATTCTTAGTTATTCATGTATTTCTCATTAAAAATGTGAATTGTTTGAAATTTATAAATGAGAGAGGCATAACTGTAGAATTTTTTTAAGGTAAGTCTTTTAAATGATTGTAAAGTAAAGTGTGAATATCTTATAATGAATGATTATAAGAGAAGACTCGTTAGCATTTAGATACAAAATATGTTTTCTCATAAACACTTTGAAAAGGAAACAGAAAGACTGGCATAAAAAGAAAAAGAAAAACCCTGTCAAGTGTTGGTAAGTGAAAACGAAAGAAGTTCCAAAGAGGGTGTAACTCCAATATAAAGCGCTCAAAAGATTAGATAAATGGGAGGACGTGTGAACTATAATGTTCAGCGATAGATTTCACGAAGACCTAATCGTTTAGATTCACGAAAAATCGATTAATAACGTCTTATTTTGGTATCAGGGCTTTCATTTTATCATTATACAATTAACCTTTCATGAATTTCATTTCACAAAATCCCAGCATTCCGCATTCTCCACAAAGCTCAATCGTTGTTCGGTAATTGAGACCTTTTTTAAAGAGCTTTAGGATGTTGTTGTTGTTTTTTACCAATCTTGTTTATCGTTTTCATAGTTCACCTGGAGTCACCATGGCAACGATTACTCTTTTTTCCTCAAAGAATACAAGCAAAAAAAAAAAAAACCACCGATAAATAAAAGGACAATAAGTAAATGTATAAAAATAAAAAAAAGATAATAAATGAATCAGCATAAATATGTTGTGGCCCATTAGACCCATTAACAGACCCCAACTTCAGCGTGTGAAGGATTTGCAATCCATTTTCTTTGCAGATACACAGGCGTGGCTCAGTTTATAAACCTTCCTTTAATGCGTCGTAAAAATTGCCCTTTTTTTAAAGCTAGGTAGTTAATGGCTCTCTCAAAGTTCGATGAAAAATAATCCTGCGGTTGCATTCCTGAAGTCTTTTCAATTTTCCACATAAAGTTGTTTATGGTGTTTACCATTTGCCATGACTTGGAAATAACAGGATGAAAATGGGTTGGAAGAATTGACCTGAAAAAATAAAAGAGTAAAAAAAATATTCATAACTACACAGTGTATTGACACTACAGTGATATTATTATTTTGCTTTTTCTGTTTTTACACAAATTAGATACCTGAAGGTCAAATTGGTCGTAGGTCAAGGTTAATAATATTGGGAAAAAAATTGCTCATAACGACACAGTGTTTTGACATTGCAGTGATATATTCAGTCTCAGTTGCTTATTTTGCCTAACCTGTAATAGAAAGTTAGGCACAAGATACAGCAAGGTCAACTTGGTCGTAGGTCAAGGTTAACTTTAAACATTTTAGTTAAAAAATTTCAGAGTTCCGCGTTCTTAACTAAAGCGATTAAGATCCCTAATTTCAATTAAATGCTTCGGAAATTTCTAGTTTTTATATATAAATGTGCCTTTCATATTTTTTAAAGATTTTTTTTAAATAACTTGATTTAATTTTCCAGAATTAATTTCTAAAGGATATTTTTCTTTCGATTTTTACTGAACATAAAACAGTATGGTCATCCTGACTGTCAATTGATTGTAGACCTTGTGCAAAGCCGTCAACTCAAGATTTTATTTATTTAGTCCATTGTAAAGCAATACTTGGGCTATATTGGGAAAGACCTCGTAATTTTGAACCACGGTCAGACGATGAGAATGTTGTTGGGAATTAAACCATAACCACTTCATCTTCTTGGGCGGAACCATGTTTCCATGCTGTGAATTTGGTGTGTGTGTGTGTGTGTGTGTGTTTCAGTATTGTTTGAACCCACCAGACAGTCTTCACTATCCAACAAATTAATGCGCTTCTGGAATGCAATAATTTATAGATGAGTCTTGAGCGGACACCCCCCTCTCCGCACCACGCCACACCAGCCGGAGAACGTCTGACCATGACAGATTTAAGTTCCAATTGACCCCCTTACACGTCGGTTCTTCAATGGAATCAGGTCTCGAACTTGAGAAGTGCTCAGATTTTTATTTTCAAAGTCCCACAATTTAGGACTGATTGTTTTTCGTTGTATAGTAAGGAAAGCAGAGTATACATTTCGTAATTTTTTTTCTAGTTACTTAAAATTCAAAATTTGTGATTGAGTTACAATTTTTGTAACAAAATCACATGACAAACTTTCATTTATTGAATTCATCATATTTCTTATTTATCCCGTTTATGAGCATATGAGCCGGCTTTCTGGCACAGAGGTAGCGCGTCTTCCTCGTGTTTTGTGAGTCCTGGGTACGAGTCCCGGTTCGGACATGGTTGTTCTTCCGAGTTCTATTTGTAAGATGTGTGACTGTGCCCCCCTGTAAAAAGGGGCTGTGCAAGCGTGTGGGTGTGTGTTTCATCCTCATATGAGCTAGGAATCAGACTTCTGCCCTCGGGTGCTCAGGGGTCCGTACCCTCAGAAGCTACCGCATCCCTCTCTACGCGGTAAAAAGCGGGCACGACGTCATCATGAGACTACGAAAATAACGAACAGACTCTTTGACAAATTTAGTTCACATTTCTGAACAAATCAATGATTTGGATGTTAAAACTATGCGTCAAATTTATTTTACTTAAATTGCTCCATTTTTGAGTTCATATTTTTATATTCTGGAGAATGTACAGAACAACAGACGGTAACTCCAAACTTGGATATAATTTAATTACTAAGTCTAATACCAAATTTTATCGATCTAGCAGTCTCTGTTTTGTAGTTATCGTGTTCACATCTACTCAGAGAATTAGATAGAGAAACATTCGCTAAAGGAATTTCATTCAAAATGTGATCGGAATCATTGTATTTGGCTTAAATAACGCATACAAAATTTCATCTATCTAGCTTAAAATATCCTGTCCAGTTGGTGGACAGATAAATATGATTTTTAAATAATAGATACAATTTTCTAATTAAGGAAGGTCTACAGTATTAAAATTCATCTAACTCAAGAGATATCATTTTTTGATGGTAACTATATTTTCTTTTATGTATGTAAAAGTAAAAGAAAATAATATAAAAAAATCAAAATCAATTCCTACTTAGGTTAACATAGAAAAAAAATTTTAGGTTACTTTTTATTAAAGAATTACGATTAAATATAAATAATTTATCAAAAAAAATTAAAATTAAAATTAACTATTGACTTTTTCAGAAATCATATCCTAAAGGGCTGTTTAATTGAACTTGAGAATATAAATGACTAAGTATTTGAAATTCTTAGAAATTGTAAAATCAAGACACACATATTATACAATATACAGATAATCGTGATTTTTTCCTTAAAAAAGCGAAATAATTCAAATTAATAAAATTTTATTTTGTAAAAATATTTAAATTAATAAAGCTTTTATCTATATAAATAAAAATAAATATCCAAATGTGTGGCTAAGTCCAAAACTCAAGATTAGCTCAACCAATTCGGCTAATTTTTTTTAAAAAAATAATTTCGATAAGACATGAGGAAGGTTCTTAAAAAGAGAGAGAACCGAAAAAAATTGCGAGAAAAATTGTAAAAACAACACTCCTTTTACTTTCCCGCCAAAAATCTTCAATTCCCTACCGCCAAATAAGTAAGATTTCAGTTTTTTTTCTACGCTTATGAAGTAAGGCTTAACATGTTTATTTTCTTAGTGTCTGTTGCATTTAAAAATAAACATTATTAATTAATCGAGTTTTCAGGTTCATTTCGAAGTACTTTTGAATTGAACTAAAATACAATAAAGGAAATTAAAAATTTCTCATCTGCATTGCGTTACCCTAACTGGCATTGAAAATTCACGCATTTGCGCTGCTCCATTTTAATTAAAAGTTTAAAAATTATATTTAGAGTACTGTTGTAGCTATCTCAATCTCGATCGATAAATAAAATAGACTTGACTTGATTTCAAAGAAATACGGATTTGATTTGCTGTTTTGCTTTATTTCAGGTACACACTGTAATTAAATTGTTTTCAGGTTGGTTGTGTAATTTTTTATGCCTACGAAATCGCGGGGGAACAGCTAGTTTATAATATAAATAAAAATTTGTTTTACACTTTAAACTTTTTTATTCAGAATTATGCACTGTAATCAAAAACAAAACAATAATCGGCATTCGTGGCTTAATAGAGGAAAACCTAGTAAAAGAGATAAAAGGAAATCTGCTATATGCATATTTCAATGTACCATGTCAGAACCTAATTTCTTGAACGGCCAAGCACCACGTGCTCGTGCGAGTTCAATTATATTTTTATTCATTTTTATTGTTTTATTGAATGAGTCACTTTAGTATTGCGAACGATCCAAAAAAATTTGTCTCGCATTTATTTTTTAAAATATATTGCATTTCCTATTTATTTCATTTCATATAATCACGTGCTCAAAATGACATTTTTCTCGGTTTAATTTGCTGTAACAATTAACTTTTTTTTATCAGAGATTTTGTAAAGGCAATGGGAAGACGTTATTAAAGGCTGATTTTTTGACATGCTCGAGCAAATAATAAAATTTCAGGTCATTTCCCATGCATTTTTGTTGACGCCAAAAACCTCATCCCAAAATAACATCATGTTCCAACATGACAATAATCTAAAGCGACACTTGCTCTTTTTAAAATAGAATAACCGGTGATGTATTATAATTAACAATTTGTGCAAGAAATTTGTTTATTTGCAGCTGAATTAACTTTTGAAAATCATCTATTTTCTTAAAAAAATTTTCTTTAAAAAAATTCATTAATTTAACTAAAATATAATTCTTTTTGAAGCAAATAATAAAATGAAACTCCGAGAAACGCGACTCTGATTTAGCTATCATTTCAAGCGTTTCTATCCTGAAGCAAACTCTCTTTAAAATAGAATAACCCTTGTTGAATATGAATGAAACAGGAATTGAATACGGATGCTGGCAAATTAAAACAATCCCATGCATATATGCTCGAAAATGCACTTTTATGATGTAATTTTCAATTTAAATTGCTGACTCATCCAATCCAGATACTTGAAACTACTCTTAACATGATATCCTGGTAAATAAATACTAATATATATTTTTTTCTCTCTCGTTTACTTTCTATTTTATTTATTTGTTCTTCTGCCGATTTGTTTATTATTATTTTTTTTCCAACTTCCTTATCTCAGAGCTGCTCCCAATTTCCACGTCTGCCAGAATCTTGGCGTCAAAACAACCGCCAAGTGGGAGCCAACACAAGGTGAAACGCCGGATCCGGAGGGTGATGTGAACAATCAAAAAATAAATAATTGAAAAAAAGGCGCGCTTTTACGTAGGAAGCAAAACTGTCAATGCGTTGAGAAAAAAAAAAGGAGTTGTAACTCAAACTTGTGACTAAATTAAGTAGACTTCCAAATATTTGACCCTCAACAAAAAAAGACAAATTATTTAAGATGGATAGAGGAGAAGAAAAAAATTAATTTTTTTTATGGTTCTTGATTAAATCGTGTTTATCACCACAATCTGCCCACGTTTCATGCAAGGAAGGACAACTCGTCTTTTCATTTTGTTGGCAACAAGGTGCCAAAGAGTCCGTTCGAATGTAGGATAATTATTTATGTATGTCACCGACGGAATGCCAGTCTTGAACTTGGTTATCCAATCCGTTCGTAACTGCTTACTCACGCCTCTAGAAAAAGCAGCTGTAACATCCGCACAAACAGCAACAATGGTTTAAGCACGTGAAGTAAAAGCAAACAGAGTTCCCTCTGTGTCTGATTTAAATAAACAGATGTCTACATTCGAATTGCTTTTTTCAACTCCTGCTATTAGCTCACATTCTCCTTATAAATATATATATCTAGTTCAAATTTTCAATCGTTAATAGAATACTTTTTATTCATCCACTCAGGATCAAGTTAATTTTTAAAAACTTGTAGTGGATGACATTTAATTTTAATATTTTTTTTCAAATATTAATTTATTAATTAATTAAAAACTAATTTTCTCGTCAAAAATCTTTATTTCCCAGCTTCCAAATAAGTAACCAATTCAGTTTGTTTTTTTCCACACTAATGAGGTTAGGCCAAACATGTTTTCGCCCGATCATTTCAAACTATTCTGTTTATTCTTATAATGTTTGATGCATTTAAAATTAAACATTGTTAATTAATATATTTTTCTGATTCATCTTGAAGTACTTTCGAATTAAAATAAAACATAATAAAGAAAATTAAATATTTCTAATATGCATCTCTTTACCCCAATTGGTATCGAAAATTCACGCATTTTGAGTTGACACAATTGGCTTTGAAAATTCAATAGCTTATGAGAATTATTGTAATTGTAATTGTTAGGCCGGGATGGACTGGTTAGTAGCGCTTTGGATTCGCTTTCCTTGGGCTGCGAGTTCGAACCTGCCGGCCGAATATTTTCCGTGTGTAGTGGACGTTAAATCTGCTGTGGTCACAAAGTTCTCCATGTAAAGAATAATAGCATTCGGGGTACTGGGTCAGAGGTGATCGTTCCTTGTTTCAGATCTAAGTTATGATCTTAGGATGAATGAACGAAATGCCTGAATGATGTCCACCCCGTAAGAAAGGGTTTGTGACGTATGTGAGCAAAGTCATACTTCTGTCTTCGCTTGCTCAGGGGTCCATATCCTCAATAGCTACTGAACTCCTCCTTACGTTGTAAAACGGAATATGAGATCAACCGTTACAATTGTAATTATTTAATAAAAGTAACTAAAGTAAAAATTTTCCTTGTAATCTAAGTAGAAATTGATTAAACTTTTTTTATGTATTACTTGTTATTTTTTCGCATACATAGTATAGAGGAAGTACGGTAACTATTTAAAAATTCGATCTCAAGATTTTTACGAATCTCTACGCTTTAGACATTCTTTTGAGTTTGGAAAACACATTTTTTGGATGTGTCTGTCCGCCTGTCTGTCTGACAAAGATAACACAAAAACGCTTTCAACTAGATCGATGAAATTTGGTATTTGCTGTTTACACCGAATTTCTGGATTTATTTCAAATGTTGAGCTAAATTTATTCAGATGAAGTCTTGCGGCTCTAGCTTCATAAGCCAGATAATATCTATGATACTCAAGTACATTTTTGTATTGTTTGTATGTTATACGACTATAGGTCCTTGTGCCGCGGGTTCGTACTTCTGCCTTCAGTTTCCACATTGATGACTTTGTCAACGCATCCTCGTGTTATTGTCTTGGCGCAATCTATCCATATAAAAAAATGCTACTGATGGATTTCGACAAGCTTTAGACCTTTTGGAGTATTATATATTCGGATTTTCTCGTTGACTGTTATTTGATTGGTTTGAGTTTTTCTCTTTTATTCTAATTAGATTCCATAAACCTTTTAGTGGTTTTTTTGCTTTTTTTTGCTTGTTTTGTGTGCATTTAATACGGGTATATTTAGTTTTGTTTTGAGTCTATGTTGTTTTGTTACGTTTGATTTTAACATTTTGTGTTTTAATGTTTTTGTATTTCTATGTTATTGATTATCTCCAAGACCTCATTTTTCCTGGATTTCTTTATATTTTAACTTATTTTTTATTTGTTTTGTTTTGTTAGTTTTGGTTTCGTTTTGCGTGATTTTTTCTGGTTGATTTTTAATTAAGATATTCTTTTTCTCTTGGGATTTTTGGGTCACGGGAAATCAATTTTTGACTTATTGTCAGATTTTTCACAGAAAAAATCCCTTTTTGAATCCCTGCCTGAGGGGGACCCTTGAAAAAGTCTTCAGGCCGGATTCAATGTATTATTATTATCTCTACTTTTGTTTTTAAAATTTTTTTGCCAATTTTGCTCATTTCATCTGTGTCCTAGTTGTAGCAGCATTGGCGCTCTCTAGATACAATGTTCTTTTAATTATTTCTATTTTTAGATATTACTGTTTGGGTAAATTTATATTTTTTGCTAATTGTTTTTCTATGATAGATACAATGTTCTTTTATTTATTTCTATTTTTAGATATTACTGTTTGAGTAAATTTATATTTTTTGCCAATTGTTTTTCTATGATATATAAAAAAACACCGGATTCTTTTGGCACAGCTATCAAAAACAAAAGCCGTCAGACTCAGTTGATGCAGCTGCCAATAACAAAGTCATTAGACTCATTTGATGCTGTTATTTAAAACAAAAGCCATCAGACTCACTTGACGCAGCAACCAGAGAAAGACTTCAAAATCACTTCAAACCTCAACGTATCACATGCTCGCCATAACGCTTGGCGCTTTAAAATCGTTCGTCTCTCCTCCTACTCACTGGTGGGGGAGTACTGTGGTGCTAGCTTCATAAGCCAGATAACATCTACGATACTGAAGTATACTTTTGCGATGGGGTTATGTTACACGGATACAGGCCCCAGCGTCGCGGGTTTCACCACTTCAATATCCACATTCTGTCTATCCAGATGTTCAAATATAATTTAATACGCTAACAACAAAACAAAAAGAGTTACATAAATTATAGCTAAACATTTTTAGCGTCTATAGTACAGACACCTGTCACATTTTAAGCCAAATCTAACCTTTGGGTGACGATCTGTACTTCCAGAAACGTGTAAACGCGACACTTCAATAACGCAGTAATTTAAATATATCAAATTTGGGATGATATTTGGCGACTAAAAGTTTAGTTTTGCGTCGAATTGGGGCTTTAATCGTACAAAAAAAAATGCATCTAAAACACAAATTCGATTTTTGGCTACTATTGACAACATGCCAAGGATTAATTGCCAAGCCTGTCGCCAACTATTTCGAGATAGATTCAATAAAAATTCTAATGTCAGGCCAATATTAATATTACTACGCCAACTACTGTACGCCAATGCAATGCAAAGGGTTGGTCGTTAGACTTTTACTCCCCCCCCAACACTTTTTTAAAGAAATTTTACGAGAAAGTTTTAGAAAGACCACTACCTTTGGTTTGAAATTTTATTTCTTTAGATAAAAAAGATTTTTCCAGCTGCGTCACAATTTTCTTTCATTCTAATTAATACTCAGAAAATTTCTTCTTATTTAATAGCAGACATTATAAACATTTATATTGGACAATGTAATAAATATTAAATACTAGCAGCCTATTGTTGATATTAACTGGTTTGAAAGGAATGCTGGTTAGATTTAATTTTAGATAAATCATTTAGATATAGCTTCACATCTATGATTTCATTTAATAATTAAACAATAAAGGTATATTATTTTTATTGTCTTCATGTGATCTACTTATGGTACATGACCCTTTCTAATGGATGCTAATCCAATAACACAATAACCCTATTAAAAACATAAATGTGTGATTTATAAAATTTCTAAATTTCACTACATTGTTTTTTCATTTTTTCATTTATTTTGTAAAGAACACAAATATTAAACATAATTCTTTAGATTTAACTTTTATCAACCGAAGAGAATAACTCGATTCAATATTTGATAAAACAATGAAAAAGCTTTGAATTCTAAGTCAATAAAGTAGTCTATCGTTGGGAATCAAGCAAAAAAACCCCTTTTTTAAAAAAAAAATAATATTTTTTTTAATTTTTTTTATTAAATTAGTAATATTTAAAAAATAATTTTGAAATGGTATAAAAATCAGTTCTTTTCTTTCATATTTAGAGATGTGAAGACACAAAAATGATCCAATTTTGTTAAATTTTAATTACTTAACATTTTAATTTAAACCTAAAAAACACCTCTGATGTCCACGTTTGTACTCTCAAAAAATATGTATGCTTCAGTTTTGATAGATTAAACAGCCTTGTCTATAGATCGTGAAATAATAAAGTCGCAAACAGCGATAATGGTTTAAACGTATTTGGTTATAGCAATAAACTTCTTTTGTACGAAAATACAAAGCTCACGATTGACTAAATTTAGCCTAATTTATTTTTATATAAAAATATTGAGAAGATTTTTCCATTTGCGTTTCTTCCTGTTATTTTAACCACTGAAATATTAATAATATTTATTTAGGACAAAAGTTCTATAAGTGTTAAATATTTTTCAATGCAAAAAGGTAAAAATCAAGAAAATTATTAAGTTTTACGATAAAATATGATTGTTGCAGTTGAACGCATCAATTCCGATAACATTTCTCAAAGCAGTTTTATCTCTAAACAGATATTTTACTGTTGCCATAAACTAACTACTAAAAAATTGCAGTTCATTGAAAAAATAAAAATAAACGCTATGATTCGGAAGGAAGAATAAACATAACAATAGAATCGTTTACATTTTATCCAAGACATGATCAACATAATCTTTTATCGTAGTTTATAACTTTTAAATGTGTTTATTTCGCGATATTTTTAGTATATCAGCTATTATAAACATGCTTCGCCAAAACTTCAAACAATGTGTAATTTTTTCCGCATGTTTTTATAAAATTGATAAAAGATAGCACTGCCATTATAAACATTGTATAACTATTTAGAAAAATATGAATATACAAATGTGGAATTGTAATTATAATTTTTTTAATAAAAATTCCATGGTTTATAATTGATTTTTTTTTTCTCAACAACAGAATGTTGCATTAACAATTGAATTGTCGTATTTTTAGAATAAACTATCATTTTGGTAGTTACAACAAAATGAAAGCAAATAATGCGAAAGAACTAAATTATGGAGCAAACAAATTTTTTTCAAAAACATTATAATATTCAAAAATAAACACACAACAATATTTTTATCGATATTAAATAAATTCATTTTATTTTATTCATATTTCCTGCTGTTTCGTAACCAATTTTTCAAAAATATCAAAAATTGAGTCTAGTAGTTCATTAAAAAATCACATGTTTTTAAAAAATAAAAAACGATCAAAATTGATTGATATCTAAGATATAAATGAATAAAAACATGCTCAGTATTGTAATCTGAATCTTAAAAAAAACGCACAAAAAATTTAAACTTTTATAATGAGATCTAAAAGGAAAAATATATTAATATATTCATATTTAGATAAAGGTAAATTGAGAGTAAATAAATACATATTTGAAAATAAATGCAGAATTGAAAAAATATATATATTCTGAAATTTTTTCCCCAGGAATTTCCGATTCAACTGATAAGAAAATTCAAAATTCAAAAAATGAAATTCCTAATCTAATTCTTATAAAATCTCATTAAATATTATAAATGATATTCATTTCAAAATGTTAGATAAATATTTCTTTCAGTGAAATAATTTTAATAATTTCATAATTTGAAACTATCAAAAAAATAATTCAACAAAAATTTCTGTTATTTTCTTTCTTTTTTTTTCCTAAAGGAGTTCCCATTACAACGAGGTATAAAATAATGTTGCTTCTTTTAAACATACACTTTCAGCTGTATGTTATTATCTCTCTTATATGACCTTTGATAATATATTTTTTATAAATTACCTTTAGTTAATACTAAAATTACATTTATTTTTAAATCATTTGCTGAGTAATAATTATTTATCTAGTGCACTTAGAGCATTAGAACATAATCTTCCATGATTTTCAATTTATTTTGAAAGTTAAAATAAACAACTTTTCATCTTAAAATAGTGGAAATTAATTATTTCAAATCTACATTTTTTATTCAAATATTTGTCTTAAAAGAAAATGGAAGATAAATGTTTTTATTATTGGAAGACCACTATTATTCTTTATTTCAAATGTAGAGCTAAAATTATTTCTTCCATTTATTTTAAATCATATATACTTAAAATTCTTTTGCACCAGAAACAATAAAATTCGAAGAGACGGTTATTTAGAATAGATTTAAATAATTAATTTCATATTTAGAAAATAAAAGAATCTTGATTAATAAAATTGATGGATGAAAATCAACTATCCTCTCAATAATATCACATCAATAAAAATAAAATATCTTTGATGATTTGATATTTTTTATTAACCTTTTATTGCCATGGAAATATAAAATAATGAATAGTTTTCATTTTTTTGGAATAGAATTAAAATAATTCTACTATAGAAATCATTACTTAAATGCCACAACATCTTACTTAATTATTACCACAAAAAAGAAATTTATCTTATAGTAGTAAAATGAATTCGTTGGAGAAATTATAATTATCATTTGAGAACATGATGTTGTTTTCGTTAGGAGGATTTGGTGTCTCCGAAATTTGAAGGCAAGAAAACTTTAATGATATTCCCTTTTTCATTTTTTCAGTTGGGAAAAATTCAATTGTGAATACCTCCTGGAGTGTTATTATCTTTTTAATGTGAATGGAGTTTTTATCACGTGAGAACATACTGTTGTTTTAGTTAGGAGGTTTTGATGTCTCCGAAATTTAAGGGCAAAAAATATTCGTTTTTTCATTAGTAGATAGTCAACTGACCCATGATATTTGAGGTTTCTTTTGCCAGTATTGTTTGAGATATTTAATTAAAGTTATTATCAATTGCTTTTGTTTGTCGTTTCTACGAAATGACGTCATCTTCCAATTTGCATATGATTTCTTACTTAAATCATTAATCTAGTGCCCAGAAGATTATCGGGTTTTTTTTAATCTCTCTTTTAATTTTAACTATTGCACTTTTGTAAAACGAGACTTATATTTATTCTTTAATGATATTATAAGCGCATTCTTATGAATTGTATTTCCCAAAATACTGTAAATATTAGAATATTTATTTAATATCAATCTGCATTACGTTCATTGGATTTTAGCACACATACAATAGCTACCAGTAATCTTGAACTTTTCGTAGAAATTGCTGTTGTTTTATTTTATCTTAAAATCGGTGGATGCTCCAAAACTTTGTTAGCCAGCTAGAAAAAATTGAAAATGAAAGTTTAAAGAAATTATCATTAGAGAGAGAGAGAAAGTCTCGTAATTTTTTCAAACCGGTTTAAACTGGTTAATGACTTAAATTAATTAAGACAAATAATCAATTAAAAAACAATAATGTTCTCACATAATAACTTAGAAATTTGCGACCGTAGATTTCATTTTTTAATTTTATTCAATTGTTATTATTTATCATGGATTATTGTCTTTAACTGTAAAAATACTTAGGTAGAAACCAATGATTTAACAGCGAACTAAACAAAAACTTAATTTAGCAAAACAGCATTTTTTTACGCATGAAAACAAAACAAATATTTATCTGAATAAATTTTTAATGTACATTTCTATATATAATATGAATCAAAACGAGGTACTATAAAGAACAGCACCTACTTAGCATATAACAAACTTGCATATAGCAAACCAATCTACGCAGGTTGCTAAAGTACGAAAAAAATAACAACATTTGTGTCTGAATAAATTTTACATTTTGTTTAATAAATATTAATATAAATGTTAAAAATAGCGTAATATTAAAAATGATACTATAAACAGTAATGTAATATACTAAAAGTGGTACATTTCTATACTTTATTTTACCAAATTGAGGTACAATATTATCTTTAGCGTGTAATGATGTTGCCACTTCTGTAGAAACCAATCTACGTGGTTTGCCAAAAAATGAAAAAATAACAATATATGTGTCCAAATAAATGTTTAATTAATTTATATATTTATTAAGTAAAATAATGAATATTAAAATAAATGTTAAAAGGTATGTCATTTAAAAATGATTCCATAAAAAGTAATATAATGTACCACTTGTGGTACATGTTGTGAATTCATATATCTAAATAAAGCATAAGCCATGAGTATATATCTATGCATATAAAGATGTCACATCTATAGAAGCCAATCTATAAGGCTACCACAAACAAAACAATATTTATTTCCATATATTTTTTAATTAATTAATCTATCAATTAAATAAATTAATGAATATTAAAACAAATGTTATTAGGAGAAAACAAATTAATAACGTTGTCACAACAAATTACAAAATTACAATTAACCCTTTTTAAGGCTGTGGTAAATATCTTACCACCGCCTTAAAATATTTTGCAAATATTGTAGCTCCAAAACTAACGAGAAATGGACAAAAGTGTCATGATGAACATATAATGTTACTTTGTGTTCAGCTTCTTGTAATGTTGTTTCACCATAATAATTTAAAATAATGCATTAGGTAATTTACATTATATTTGGTTTTTCTGCCATTTATTTTATGTGTAATTAATACATTTTAAATTTTGAAATAACTAATGATAAATAGTTTTACAAAACTCACATTTACTCGTGAAATTGTTTATATTTCATGTTTTTCCATTGAATAAGTCAGTAAAATGTCATTGATGTTTTGGAAAATGGAAAATATGTGTTTCCACCCCTGTAATAACTACTGCCCCAACAACAAAATTTTAACAAAAATACTTTTTTTGATTATAAATGAGATTTTTTTTTTTCCAAATATAATGTAAAGCCAAAATTTTGAAAGAAAACAGCTTGTGCCTGTTAAAGTGTTAACACGTTGTTACAACAAATTAATGAAGTTGTCACAACTATAGAAGCCAATCTATGCGGGTCGCCAAAAATAGAATATGTATATAGATGTCGCTGAATCAATAAATATTTAAGTAAAAAAGCGCCATTTTAAGAATGATGCTATGAAAATTAATGTTATGCACCGCTAGTAGTGCACCCGAGATAAACAGAAAGTCCCACAAAATTAAACATTCCAACTACGACGCCAGAACAACAATATCCTAAATTTTAAACCGCTCGCCTTTCGTCTGCGGCTATTGTGTCTGTTTTGTTCCGCCAAGCAATTCATCAAAACCGCCACCGGTGGCTAAGAACTGCAGCGCGCGTGTCCAAAAGGAAGTCAACCCATGATCAAAAACAAACACCCCCCTTCCACAAAAGAAACGAGCCCTGCTCTCAGCGAGAAGGGCCCGGCCCTGTCCTGTTCCGAAGAGTTACCTGCCTTGACGGGGAAGCACCAGACTGGCATCCTTAATTGAAACGATCCCAGGTCCCAGAAATCTGGGTTTTAAAACCTCCCTTTTCCCATCCACGCCGCTCTGGAATGAAGAACACGTGGTGGGGAAAACCCAAGAGCCCGGTACCGCTTTTTTTTTTCAGGGTCAAGACACAACTCACACGCACGCTCGCTGCTCGAGTTCATTGCTTTCGGCCCGACTCCTTCCTCCCAGCCAGATTGGTGGCGACGGACCATCTGGTGTGGGCTCTATTGAGTCTTGCTTGGGTGAGCCGATTAGGTGAATATCAACAGGTTGTTGTTTGTTTCTCTTGCTGCTCTGATGAAAGTGGCGGTGATCGGGGTTTGGCGATATCGGATGTTTGCATCCAGTATTAATACAGCGCTCTACCCCACACATTCTCGCATACTCTATAGTAATAAACTCGCCGGAACACGCTTTTATGGACAATAGTCGCCATTTTTGACTTTTGGTGAGAATTTGGCATTTTTTTCTGAGTTGTCAGAATATATATTTTATTAATGTTTCAATGCTAACATACAGTATTCACTGCCGAAGCTTTGGCAATCTGCCAAGCGGTGGACGATCTTACAATCCCAGAAAAGCCCAACCTTATTATTTCGGATAGCTATTCAGTTCTGTTAGCACTTAAAAATGTCCCTTTTCACTCTCCTAAGGGCATCCAAAGACTCGCCTCAAAAATTTATATCACGAAAAAACTAAATCAAGAAATAGTTCTTTTGTGGGTTCCTGGACATTCCGGAATTTCTTTTAACGAAGAGGCTGATCATCTGACGAAGAAGGTCTCGGCATTTACACCATTTCTAGAATGGATTTCTCCTGAAGACATTTTTTCTACATTGAAAAAAATCTCTAGACAAAGTGCAAACGAAAATTACCTAAAAAGTAAATATCAACCATTAATGGGTGAATTTCCCGACATAATATCCATCTCAAAATGGACAGGGCACAGAATGCAAGATAAAATCATTGCCCGAATAATCAGCAAAACCATCATCACACCAGGACTTCTTCATAAATACAATCTTACAGATAACCCTTTATGCAGCAAATGTGGAGAGATAAACGATATTTCTCATATTCTTCTCAAATGTTAAAAATATTCAACGTACAGAACGGTGTTATGGAACAAGCTACAAATAGATGATACCGATATTTACTACGATGTTCTTTTATACCATGTTTTCGCCAACAAAAAACATATGCTCATCTTTCTGCAATCTCTCAAGTACTTTGATATTTCTTAAGTTGCAAAAACGGACTCTTTGTGTGTGTGCGAGCACACTTTTTTTTCTCTCACTACAGCATGTGTTGCTTCCTCTGCGCATTTCGGAATTCAGGAATGTTAATTTGGAGAACTTTTAGTCGCTGCTTTGTGGCAACCAGGGGATTATAGCCTTTGTCGCTCCATATCCCATAATATTTACATTCAATTCAAACATACAGCTTTCTATTTATGTAAAGCATGTCCCTGAATGTTTGAACTACGATTTAACTTCAACAAATGTTGTTGTTGTAACTTATGGTACTTGTCCACGAACAAGCCACCCCCCCCCTCCCCGCTGATACAGCAGCAGATTTAAGCCGAATGGAGCGCCTCTTGTTTTTGAAGCAGTGGCGGTGATCGGGGTTTGGCGATATCGGATGTTTGCATCCAGTATTAATACAACGCTCTCCCCAACACATTCTCGCATACTCTATAATAATAAACTCGCCGGAAGACGCTTTTATGGACAATAGCCGCCAATTTTAACTTTTGGCGAGAATTTGGCATTTTTTTCCTGAATTATCAAAAGTATATATTTTATTAATGTTTCAATGTTAACATGGGATTTTCTATCCATATAAAGCATGTTCCTGATTGTTTGAACGACGTTTTAATTTGAACAAATGCAGTTTCAAATCAAAATAATATATTCGTCTACGCTCCATTGGCAGCGGTTTGGCGACAGTTGACCGCGACACCAACCCCTTCTAGGGGAGCGAAAGAGGAAACCCCTCAGTTCAGACTGCGTTATCGTGCGAGCTGGACTCAGAGATAGTTGCTCCTCTACTGAGCAGGAGATGAATTGCTCAGATTTGTTACTGTTTACATTCACCTCCTACTAAGCGAGGTTGTGATTAAATATTATTATATTTAAATCATTTAATTTGCATATTTGTTGAGTTTTACAATGAACTGTTTAAAAAACAACAGTCCATTACTTTATTTTACTGAGCTACAGACAATATTTGAATATCAAATTCAGTCATAATAGAACGATAAGTACAGCAATACAAAATTGAAACACGGCTATTTGGCAACAATCTATACATAATATAAAATGGGCCGGTGTTCTGGTACAGAAGTAGCACCCCTTCCCCATGATCTGGCAAGTCCCGGGTTCGAGTCCTGGTTCGGGCATGGTTGCTTTTGTGTGTTCAATCTGTGAGGTGTATAAATGTGCCCCCCCCTGTAAAAAGGGGCTGTACAAGCGAATGTGATAAGTGGGCAGCTAAAGTCGTACTTTTAACCCTAGTTAGCGTTACCACAAAACAAGGGACTCTGATTAGGCTTAAATCGCTTACTACCTCAGCGAGCTTCCCAAGGCAAGTGCCATAAGAGACAACAACAACAGATTTTATATTCGTCTTTTACTAAATACCCATATTTCTTTGAATTTTTAAAATTATATATCGAATTATATATTGAATTATATATTGAATTTATAAAATTATATAACGAATTATATACCGAATTTATAAAATTATATATTGAATTATATATTGAATTTATAAAATTATATATCGAACTATATATTGAATTTATAAAATTATATATCGAATTATATATTGAATTATATTTGAATTATATATTGAATTTATAAAATTATATAACGAATTATATACCGAATTTATAAAATTATATAATGAATTTATAAAATTATATATTCATAAACATATAATGAAGTTGTAACAACAATAGAAAACAATCTATGCGGGTTGTCAAAAATAGAATAGATAGATAGATAGATAGATAGATAGATAGATAGATAGATAGATA
>JAOUZG010003912.1:529917-546121 GCA_026289955.1 Argiope argentata
ATATATATATATTAAAAATTAATTTTTTTTTATTTTCATACTAAGACATTTAAAGATCAATAAATTTTAGTATTAAAAAAATTGATTAACATTTTCTGTTGTTCAGATGATACTTATATATATTATGTAGCTAAAAACTTTTAAAATTAAATTTATTCTTTCCTGATATTCTATGCATATAATTAGAAAATATTGTCATTGCGAAAACAGTTGAATTCGAAATGTTGCTGGAGAAAAGGCGGCCAAATTACACATTCTGGTACTAGGCACAAATGAAAAATCGCCAAAGAAATTTGGCGGAATTTTACATTATTTGGTGATTTTTCGCTTGAGCCTATCTAACAGAAAAGTAATCATATTCTGTTTTGTAGTGCTGGTATATCAATGATTAATCGCCAAAAAATCGTCTTCCAGGAGGCTCTTTGGTACTTATTATACCGACTTCGCCAACGGTTTAGCGACTCATTAGCGACAGATTTAAATTTGGCTATAAAGATCAACGGATTACACCATTGCCGGATTGCCATAATTGATAGTTTATCAACTCAGTGGCGACGACTTTAAATTTGGCGATACAGTTGGACGGCCTAATACGTAAGTACCGACTATTTTTAAATTGTTCTCTAGATGGTTGTAAAATTGGGACAAATTTCAGAAAATATAAAAATATTATTAGAAAACTTCTTTAATTACATATTTATATTTCTGAATCATTGTTACTCTTTGTATTTGTATTATAACAATAAAAAAAACTTGAAAAAAGATCCAACAAATTTGAAAATACAAACTGGAAAAGCATAATAAATTTCTTTATTTAAAAGACCAGATAATTTCGTTATATATTTTCACTCTTTAAAGAAATAATTGTAATATTTTTTTTACTCTGTAAATTTTTGACCAACATAACGTCTGTCTGGGGAATTATAAATTAAGAGAGTCAAAATTCTTCAATACTTGCAATCATAAATGAAAAACATTATTTTTAAAAATAAAGATCCCTGTGTAAATTTACTGAAAAGAATTGAATTAAGGTCTTTTATGTATTTAAGTTTTATTTTGTCAATTAAGTTGAGCTAAACAGAAAAAAATAATTTTGAAAAATCAAGCTAAAAATTCAATTGGTTACTTATCAAAAAAAAAATTATTTTGTCAACAATATTTTCAGTATTTCTACTTCTGTAAAAAATACATTTATAAAATATAGAATGAATTTAATTACTATTTTTGACATGCATCTAAGGAGGGGAATATAAAAATTTCAACAAGAAAATTCCAATAAATTTTCTTGAACTTTTATGAAATATCTTGTGTAATATCGTGTTATTCACAAACAAATCCTTGCAAACATATTTTTATAAGCGTCAATATCGCCTTGCTTATAAAGAAATATATATATATATATATCGCACAGTACAAAATGAGATAGGAATATTACTGTTATTACCTTTCGCGTTGCGACCAATCGTTAACGCAATGGCATTTGGCGAGGGAACAATCGCATAGAAGAAAAAAAAAAAACACGCCAATATGGCGTAAAAAAACACAAAATACCTCAAGGTGGGATAAAATAAATAACATCTACGAAAAAAGTATTTGCCTCAATAACTATTATTTGTCTCATATTTTGGAGAATTACTAACTAGGGAGAGTAATTCGTATCAATTTATTAAATCCAGTTGATAGAATTACTCAAATTACCCTGGATGCCATCAACAGGTGGTGGTGTTCTCATTCGATAAATCTTACGTATTTGATCGTTTGTGGCCCGTTGCTTATCCGGTAGCCGAAACAATTTGCTGTTTTCTTCTTATGGCCGTTAAGAAATGTGTCATTCACTTCCAAATCATCATCTATCAAGACCTCCCTTAAAACAGGGCCCCCATCCTTTTCAGCTCCAACCACTTTTATCATATCTCCATCTCTAATCTGTGACGCGTCACCGAGTTGTATAAAAAGTAAATCATTAAACGATGCGCGACAACAATATGTATAAAAAAATCTAATCGTAGAGAAAAAAAAACAAAGGAGAAAAAGAGGGGGAAAAGAAAAAAAGAATAAAACTAAGAAAAACAAGGGCTTTGTCAACGGTTAAATAGGAAGAAAAAAATCTTCTTTCTTAAAATATGATTTATGGTTATACAAGTAATTTGTATAGCAGTAGACAAATGCCTACCCCTTATATCGTTAATCTTCTAAGAGAAACATTCCGTCTTATCAATCCTTTTTATTCAAAGATGAAGACATTAAATCGAGAAACAAACCATCCCTCATTTTAAAAACTGAGTAAGGAAGAAACAAGGTTTACTAAAAGCCACATCCGAACAATTTATCGCATTTGAAATCTGATATATAAAGTCGTAATTGGGGAGTCGGATTAGAGAATTTACGGTTCAGATAAGAGAGACATTAAAAATATACTTAGTTTTTGAATCAAGATTTTTTTTGGCCAAGTTTTGAGAAAAAATAACGGTACACTCCAACTTAGTGCGAAATTTTATGTTGCCTTAAAAATTAATATTTTGATTTATAGATCATAACTTTATTTTATAAATTCTAAATAAAGTTAATTAGTCGTAAAAAATACTAAAAAGCAAGTCTGCTGAATTTTAAGAATTTCCATTGAATTTTACAACTTTTTGCTGCTTTTCTTTCCTTTTTTATATCCAGAATAATGGTTTTATAATTTTTTAAATTATTTAGAACATTTATAAAATATATACAAAAAAGAATAACTATATAACAGTTTTAGAAAAAAACATTTTTTTTCGGTATTTGAAATATAATTATCTATGCTACTATTATAAATGTGAATGTTCGGATGGATGGATGGATGATGGGGTTCAATCACGCCAGAACGGCTGAAGGAAATTGGATGAAAATTAGCACAGAGATAGATTATAGAATAGGACTTAGGCTATTTTCAGTTTATTATCATGTCGGAACATGATGTTGTTTTTGAGATGAGGTTTTTGGCGTCAACGCATATCCGTTGGCGAAAAATTGAAATTTTATTATCTGCACGAGCATCTTTAAAAAAATCAGCTTTTAATAACACGTTGCCGTCGCATTTACAAAAGATCCGATTAAAAAAATTAAGTTAATTACTACAGCAAATAAAACGTAGAAAAATGTCATTTTGAGCACGCGATTATATGAAATGAAATAAATAGGAAACGTGATATTTTTTTAAACAATCAATTCGAGACAGTTTTTTTGGATCGTTTGCAATACTAAAGTGACTCATTCAATGGAAAAATTAAAATGAATAAAAATATAATTTAACTTGCACGAGGTTCTGGGCCGTTCAAGAAATGATGTTCTGACAGGATACATTGAAATATGCAGAGCAGATTTCCTTTTAATCTTTTTGTATTTCTTCATATGTAGTACACATGTCCCCAGGGGTACGAAAAATGGTCTCAAGAACTACAGAGAGAAATAAGTTATAGCGTACATTCTTAGATAGGTTGAACACATGAAAAATATCACATTTCCTATTTATTTCATTTCAAATAATCACACTCTCAAAATGACATTTTTATAGGTTTTATTTGCTACAGTCATTAACTTATTTTTTTATATCAGAGCTTTTGTAAACGCGATTGCATCACGTTATTAAAAGCTGATTTTTTCAGTTGTTCGTGCAGATAATAAAATTTCAATTTTTCGCCTACGAATTTTTGTTGACGCCAAAACCCTCATCCCCAAAACAACATCTTGGTCTAACATGACAATAAGAAAGAATTTTGACGAATCTCCATCACTCAGGTGCCCTCGACCTCTGACAGCGGCGAGAAATTACGAGAGCAGTCCCAAAATATCCCTAATGTTTCTTTAAAAACGTGACGTTAATATAACTAAGCATAGATTACCCATCAAAATCCGTTAAGGCGCTGCATTTTTTACTTATGTTGTTGTTACTTATGGCACTTGCCATGGACAAGCCTCACTGATACATCAGCGGAATTTAAGCTGAATATATGTGTCTCTTGCTTTTTAGTAGCGCCAACTAGGGTCAAGAGTCTGACCTTTGCAACACACTCATCACAGTCACTTGCACAGTCCCTTTTTACAGAGGGGCCCATTCTCACGTCTGCAGAAGAACAACCATGCCCGAACCGTGACTCGAACCCGGAATTCCCAGAATACGAAGAAGACACTCTACTCTGAGGCAGAAAGTCGGCACTCGCTTGCGTACTTACATATTAGACCTTCGTCGTCAACGGTTTAATAACTTATTGGCGACGGATTGAAATTTGGCGATAAACCATCGACGCCAACGAAGCCAACAAACAAACTTTTGGACGACAGTTATGGGGTGTACAGTTTTTAAAATAATGGCGGTTAAGCAACTCATTGGCGACGCCTTCAACTTTGGCGATAAATATTGACGGTCTATTACGTAAATACCCTCTTTTGGCC
Organism: Argiope argentata; assembly: GCA_026289955.1. Taxonomy (NCBI): domain Eukaryota; kingdom Metazoa; phylum Arthropoda; class Arachnida; order Araneae; family Araneidae; genus Argiope; species Argiope argentata. Next base: position 534,340 of record JAOUZG010003912.1, read on the forward strand.
CTAATTGGCGCTACTACAAAACAAGCGACGCTAATTAGGCTTAAAGATGCGCTACCGATGTGCAAGAAAGCCGGTGCATTTTTGAGCTATCGCGCTTCTATGCGAAAGAAAGAACAGATCAACAGACTATCAAACCACATATCCATACTTTATCCATCTACGGATCTATACTTTGGATGCTAAAACTGCCGGCGTCCTGGTATAGGGGTAGCGTGTCTTCCCCATAGTCTGCCAGTACAATCATAGTTGTTCTTTGTTTTATCTCTGATGTATGTGAATGCGCCTCCCAGTAAAAAGGGGCTGTGCAAGCCAATGTGACACATGAAGTAACTAAGTCGTATGCTTGGCCTTAGTTGGAGCAACAGAAAAAAGAAGAGACGCTCACTCGGCCTAAAATCCCATGCCTATTTGTCAGTTATCTAGTGAAGTTCCATAAATAATAACAACAACAACAGATGCTAGAACTAAAAAAGCAGATTTTATAAATCTAACCCTCTTTGTTTTGTAGTTTAGTTATTGTGTTATCTTGTAATTGGTCAGATTTTTAAAAATATTTAGATGCATGGATTTCAGTTAAAATTTAACAGAATTTTACAAATTTTGAGTCAAGACTGTATGCCAAATTTCGTCCTCTGAGCTCTAAGTATACTTGAGTTATCGTGTCCATACATCAACAGATAGATATAATGAAAAGAAGAAAAAAACCCTCATTTTTATGAGACTTAGGGCTGTCTGAAAAGCAATCTGTCAAAATCCCCAATTCGAATTTTTTAAAGATTACAATACTTTTTCATCATATACTTCATATATCATAAAACTAAAAACAACATTCCCAGAGATATTGTTTTAAACTGTGCCATTGTTATCAAACCGGAATCTTTCTTTTATTCTCATTTCAGCAATTTTTAAACTTTTCAATACGAACGACTCGCTGGCTATTTCACTTAAATGCTAAATTAAAATGACTCAGTGTTTCTCGTTTAAAATGAGTACATTTTTGAGGCAATCTCTTTGGTTGATCTCACCACTGAAGAAAACAAAATCCGCATTTTCCATGACTCTCTAAGCAACAGCCCATTATCCATTCACAGCACATCATCGCATTAGACCACCATGCTCGCCAATATGTCAAGATTGGTGAAAAATAAATTCTTTTTCCATGCCACTCTATTGGACATCTTATATCATTTAAAACTTTCGTTTTGTGCGCTTGTTTATTCATTCCCAACATTTTCTTTACATTACAAACGGAAAAAGAAAGGGTTGAAACAAAAGCTTGAGCAGTATTTATGGTCTAGATCCTACAAAACAAGACTTGGGAATGCAAAGGATGAGTCGATTACTGATAAGAAGAAGATGCATTGCTTTACCTTCTGTTGCACGAGTCAGTAAAGTTCCTTTCTTGTTTTATTTTATTTTTCATTCAGCGTTTTTCTTAAAAGGTGTGGTTGGGTAAAAAAATTTTATGTGCTTGTTGTTGTTGTTGTTTTAGAAATTTATGGAGGATCTTGTTAGGACTAAATGTGTTCGTTTTTGTGCATGTTGAATTTCCGCTTTTGCGTTAAGAAAGCGTTCAGGAATTTTGTTTACAATCTTACAAGTGGCTACAAAGTATGTTTTAGTTCAAAAATGTCACTGATAGGATTCTTTTAACCTTTCTGACAAAAATAAACTTTAGGTTTTTTTCTTTTTTTTTTTCTAACTTACAGAATGTTTATAGAATGATTGTTTCGTTATGACCCGTTGTATTACCTTTTAAATTTAAGGTTTAATTATTGAAATTTATTGGATAATATAGCTCGTTCTAGACAATATGCAAAATATATTATTAGCTACTAGCAGCCTTTGGTGATCAGGATCATTGATTGTTTGTTAATTAAAGTTTTTTGTGTAAATTAATTAACTTACTTAAGAAATTTCATTTTTCATCCAGCAAATATTTTCAAACATTAAATTTAAGTTACAGAAATTAAAGATGTGTTAGTTACTAGCTTTACACCTATTCTCTTACTTGTGTTTATGAACACTTTTAATAGAATTACGTTCCCTTAAAAACATAGGGCTTAAAAAATAATTACTCGGCTCGCGCGCACGCGCGTGTGTGTGAGTGTAATTCAAAAAATTTGTTCCAAGCGTTGTACGCTGTTGTACCAAATTTGGGTCATAATTGCTCACAGGGAAATATCTAGTCAATAAAAAAGAATTTCATAAAACTTTGATTAGAATTTTAATTAAAATATAACTAAGTAATTTCGGAATGACATTGGAAGCATTTTCCGTCAATTTCATCTTTTCCATTGACATCAATTTTATTTTCGAGCAGCATTTTTCTCAAAATATTTAATTGCTGTTAATATTTAAACAGACAGAAATTTTAATATGATATGCTAATTAGTACAGAGAATTAGTAAATTGTTTTCTATATTCTTCTGTACGTTTATTATATCCTTTTTAATCTGAAAATGAATGTACGTATTGTGTATTTTTTTCCAATTTTTTTTTCCTTGTAATCTTCTTTTAATGGTGTACAAACATCTTTTGTATCTCATTTTTGTAGATGATAACACTATCTGGATATTGAAGGAATTATTTAAATTAATCTCTCTGGATGAAATTGATATGATGCTTTTCGAAGTTATTTTTTTTTCAGTGATCCTTTATAATTACTAGCAAATAATAATTTGAAATAAAGAGGATAAAATAATATTGATAAATATTTAAAAAATTTCTAAAAGCTTTTTGTTTTATTTTACAGAGGCGGATTATTTATTTGTAAGTTGAGATTAAATATAATTTTTGGAACAAAAATATTATGTTTCATATCAAACTGCTTTTTACATGATGCATAACACTCGGCGAGTTTAACCCCTTAACCGATTTGCCAGTACGCCGTATGTGCATCGATTTATAGAATTTTGATAGTTGTAAACAAAAAATAAATCATTCATTAGAATTATAATTCAATAGTAAAATGACTTCGAATACATAGATATGCCAAGTATTCCATGGATTTCCATTCGAATCAAAATAAGAAAATATCCCCCAAAATAGAAGGTGTCACCTTATTAGATAGTAAGGAAAATAAACTGGTTAAGGGGTTAATAGAAGTCATATTGCCCCGCCACGAAATCACAAGAATTTAAACCAAAATACTGAATTACCAGACCGCCGCAATATCAACACTGGCAGCCGTTGTGTCCTAAAGGCCATCACCGGCCACGGTACAACCTTTTCCGTAGGAAATAGTCCTGTCATCGATCGAAGAACCTTACCCCCCCCCTATTAGAGTACTCTTTAGGGAGGCCTGATTTACCTACCATGCCGGAAGCTTCTGATCCTCATTTAAAACAGGGAAATTAAAAATTAAGCAATAGAGACATTTGAAATTAAAACGTGAACTATATTTTTGGTTGTTCATTGCGAATTTACTCAGTTGCGATTAATAAACTTTCCTTGTGTCTATATTTAAGTCAACGAACACGTTTATCTGTATCGTGTAATTTTATAAGTATTTTAAAGATTTATTTATCGAGTTAATTTAAACGTTTATATTGAAGGATTTAAATAGTTTTTATCAACTTCAAAGCTGAATAATTTAATTTACGATTTACATTTGGGAGTGTTAAATTTATAGGCAAAGATAAGCTTCGTGCGTTGATTCCCTTTTTTGAAGTTTTAAAAAGAAACCATTCAATAAATCAAGTATTTAAATCATTAGACACCCCGAACACACTTCTTGGGTTAGTGAAAAAAAAAGTTTGTGATATTGTAATTCGTTTTCGGATGGCCATCTTTGCATTAACGCTTGTATGTCCGTCCGTGTCTATCAGAAACTTGAACCTATTTAGTTCTGCATATTACATAGGAATTTTAAAAAATTTCCTTAATTTCAATAATTTTTCATGGTGAATAGAAAGAAAGAAAAGTTTTTTGATTTTAGCTTAATTAGGAAAGATTTTACATCTAAATATTCCTAGAATGTGCGCAGGTGTTGTTTAGATACCAAGGCAATTTAGCCTTATAAACAGCCGTCGTTCTGCAAACGATAGTTCACCAAGCAAAACAAACCTTCCTAAGTGTTACTGCACATTTGTTTGGCCTTGAATGCAGTGTTTTTGGGTTTACAGCGAAAAAGAATAAATTAATCTAGAATTGTTGTGTCTAAGTGTTTCGTTACACAGCATTTTCTCATTAAAAAAAAATCATTCGATTTTCGAATATTATGCAGAGCAGACGCCCTCTAACGATGACTAGTAGAATAGGTCTAAACCTGATGAAATTACTAATTTGTTGAGAGAGCTTTCTGAGAATGAATCGGATAGTGGTGGGCTGTCTTGTTCCACTTTAGATTCCGATGAAGACATGAGATGGCGTGAAAGTGACTGCGAAGAATCTGAAGAAGTATTTTATTTTATTGCAGTTTTTTATGATATAAAATCTCATAATACATGATAATTACATGAAAAAATATTCAAAAGACTTAAATCTAAACCCTACTGAACAATTATCCTGAATTATTTAATTAAAATTATTTTATATATTTTATATCGCGGTGTCAAAAAAATATCTGTGGACGTTTAAGGGTAATCGAATTCCAGTAGTTAAAAAATCCTAGTGTTAAAAAAATAAAAATAAAAATTAAATATTCATATTTAATCATTATTATAGTATATTCTCAACTATTTTTTATTTTTCATCTTATTTTATTTATTCTTTCCTTTAATATTTATTTCAATTTTTTCCATATCCAAAACTTATTATTATTTCAATTTTAAATCCTCTATCATTCTGCTGCAATCAAAATACTAATTTATAGGAATAAAAAAATTGAACTATTCCTAATAATCAACCATTAATTTTTCATATTAAAAAAACACTTAAGCATGTTTATAAGTAATCAGATTTTTATAATTTAAAATAAAAAGAAACAATTGTATAAATAATTCATCGTTGAGAATAGAAGATTAATTTTCTGATTAAAATTATTCGGCTTTTTCATTTACTGCTACTTTACTTCAGATTTCCCCAAATTTTTCCCAAGTTCTTTCTCTAAAATGTGGCGCCATCTATTGAATATTTGAGATACTGAAACGAAATTCGCAATTGCTTAAGCGCTTTACTTAGAATTCGATTTTTCCCCCCTTTTCAAACTTTAATGCTCTTATTAAAATTCTATCATCTTTTTAATTATTATATTATTTTAAGAATGGAGCAAATAATTATGCGTGAGATTTTAGTGGAATCAATTGATCTAATTAAATATATTTAAGACTTCTTTTAAAGTAGGATATTACATTGAAAAGTCAATTTCATTTTCAAAATATAATTTTTTTTATTTTATATTCTTAGCATTTGAATAGGTTGCCTTAAAAAATTGTTTTAATGTTATTTCTAAATGCATATTTCAGGTAGTTACGCTGATTTTTATATTTGCATTTATATACGTTCTAATACTATTTTGTATATTTTAAAGCTATTATCTCAAATTTTAGTTTTTGAAAGAATTTTGTAACAACTCAAAAATTAAAATCTTATTCAAATTTTTTGTTCAAATTTGGTATAATAATGAATTTGGTATAATCTATGAGTTTTGCAGAAGAAAATACGTAATCTGTTTATTTAGAAATACTCCACAATTATTTTAATGCTTAAAATAAGTATAAATTGAAAATTGTATGTTATTTTATCGTAGAACATGAATGTTTAAAGAATGGATAGAAATACAGAATTATTTCCTAATTCAGGAACTAGGCAATATATTTCTTAAGTTATCTTTAAAATTTTAGGCATTTTTTTTTCTTTATACTTCTTTTTTAAACACAAAAGAAAAGCCATTTTCTCCAATTTTTACACAACTTTGGTATATTTTGTTCTTAAAGGTAGTCAAATAACTGAAAATCAATTTTTTAAATGTTCAAAATATGTAAAAAAAATCATACAAAAATATATAAAAATTGACTAGAACGATTCTACTGTTGCCTAGCAACCAAGTATCCATAATTTTTTTTGATTTCAAAATCGTCTGCATATGTTCAATTTTTAAATTACGAAAAATTAATGAAAAGGAAAAAGTAAATTGCACGGAAATGAAACTTATAACATTGAAAATGTAAAATTTGAATTTCCCGTTGTTTAAAAAATATTTCATGCAGAATTATTTACACCAAAACTTCTACTGTTGTAAGGATAAATTTCGATGAATTTCTAATTAACTGAAGTTCCCATTCACTTTTGAACTTTTAAAATGTTGATGATATTCTTTATCTCGTTTTAGATATTAAAAATTTGGCTCAGTCCAATTAGAAAAAGATGTAGTCTCCTGAAATCGTTTGAAAGAGAAAAACTCAATAAATACTCAATTCATATTAGAGATATTTGTAGCATTGTACTGGGCATTTATTGGGGAATGTTTTGATATTTTGAAGTCATATTAAAATAAAATAAAAAATTAAAATGAAACCTGTTATGTTTATTTTAATGTATCATGTCAGAACATAATTACTTGAATGACCAAGCACCCCGTGCTCGTGCAAGTTGAATTATATTTTTTATTCATTTTAATAATTTCATTGAAGGAGTCACTTTAGTATTGCAAACGATCCAAAAAACTTTGTCTGGAATTGATTGTTTTAAAAAACATCATATTTCCTGTTTATTTCCTTTCATATAATCACGTGCTCAAAATGATATTTTCTTTAGGTTTTATTTGATGTAGTCATTAACTTCTTTTTTTAAAAATCAGAGCTTTTGTAAATATAATGGTCAACGCATTATTAAAAGCTTATTTTTTGAGATGCTATTGCTGATAATAAAATTTCAATTTTTCACCAAAGGATTTTTGTTGACGCCAGAAAACCTCATTTCTAAAACAATATCATGTGCTGACATGATAAAAAAATTGTTTTAAAATTGTGATTTTAATTATTTCACCAACTTGGTGCTATCTTGAGATAAAGTTTATTATTCAATGGACACAGTTGTGGATAGTGAAGTAACTGCTCATTATCCAATTGAATGTTTAAATTCTTTTAATCCATCTGGTTTTCCTCCGCAAAAACTAGTTTTAAAGGTTGGTTCTCCTATTATAATATTACGTAATTTAAACCCTCTAAAATTGCGCAATGGCACCCGATTAAAACTAAAAACCGATTCAAATAAAAAGTTTAAAAAAAATCTTTATCTAAACATGATTTTTAGTTATCTTCTTTGCTGTAGAATCAATTTTAATACCAAAGGCACCTCTCATTTTAACAGATTTACCATTTTTCTTTATGTGGCTTTTTCTAGGGTTGCATCAAAATAAAATCTTTTTGTCTTGGTACCAGGAGAAAAGACAGTTAATATAGTTTACAAAGATATTTCATGAAGCTAGCTCAATTTTATTTTCTTATCAGATTAGACAGAGTCGATAAAAAAGTGTGGATCAGTGGATACAGTGACTTATTTGGATACTAATTAATTTTAAAACGGCTTTCCTATAGTATATTTTTAGTGAACTATTTTGTCTGTTAACATATCGTATTTTTACTTTTTTAACAGTCTAAATATTGCTGAATGTGGGCTATAAAAATTGATTTGTAGCTATTTTTGATAATTTCTAAATATATTTTTATGTTTGTATGATATTGCTTGACATGCTCTTGTCATATCAGTTGGAAAGTAGGCTTAGGTTTAAAGCTAATTTTTTCTCTTGGATGTTATTCCATGGATAAAGCTATGCGGATACAGATGGTTTATAATGAAATTATCATTTTATAAACTAATTTAATAACTTTTGCGTTATTTAAAATTTTAATTCTTGTGTAAGCCGAAAGTAATATTATTATCATGTCAGAACATGATTTGTTTTTGGAATGTGGTTTTTGGCGTCAACGAAAATCCGTTGGTGAAAAATATAAAAATTTATTATCTGCTCGAGCATCTCAAAAAATCAGCTTTTTATAGCGCGTTGCCATTGTATTTACAAAAGTTCTGATTAAAAAATAAAATAAGTTAATGACTTCAGCAAATAAAATCTAGAAAAATGTCATTTTGAGTACGTGAATATACGAAATGAAATAATTAGGAAATGATATACTTTTTTAAAACAATAAATGCGAGACAAAGTTTTTTTGGATTGTTTGCAATACTAAAGTGACTCATTCGATGAAACAATTAAAATGAACTAAAAATATAATTTAACTTGCATGAGCACGTGGTGCTTGGCCGTTCAAGAAATGATGGTCTGACATGACACAATGAAATGTGCATGGAAGATTTCATTAAATCTTATTAATTTTTTTTGTCTATGGACGTCATATTTTCCTTGGAATATATTAAATACCGAAATCAAGTACATGCGTTCTTATGAAATACTCTGAAATTGATTTTTTTATCATTAAAAGAAGTCGTAAATAAGTAGAAAAGTTTCAAAAAAATTTGGCATTATTCTTAAAAAGTTTAAAGTTTTTATCACATGTTTTATATGCAAAAGTTCTCACCTTCTAAGATCACGTGAAGATTTACTTGAAAAACCAGCAGAAGCTGTCTCCTTAAAATGTTCTTACATACTAATAAAACTGCTATCCCAGAGAACGCGTTAAATAACATTGGCGTACACTAATTAAAAAAATATTAGCTTTTGGCTTGAATTTAACATTTTTACAGGATCTATCTGCCCGTTCTTGACGATTTAATTTATAGCATGGATTAATAGCATTCGGGCCGACTTCCTGGAATAAGGTTAACGCGTCTTCCTCTTGATCTGAGCGTCCCAGGTTTGAGCATGGTTGCTCAACTGTGTTCTACCTGTAAGAGACATGAATGTACCCCCCCCCCCTGTAAAAAGGGGCTGTGCAAGCGAATGTGATGAGTGAGGTGCAAAAGTTGTACTCTTGGCCCTAGTTGGCGCTACTACAAAAAACAAGAGACGCCCATTTCGGCTTAAATCTACTTCTGTATCAACGGGGGGCTTGTCCATGGCAAGTGCCATTAATAAAAAGAACATAATATTCAAAAATCGATTCTTTGTGTTTCAAAATGCGGGTTTTCAAATCAATTCAAACAGAACTTTGATAAAAAAATCTACTCTTGCCGTAACAAAATCACATATCAAATTTGATATATTTCAGTAATTGCCTCTTTGAGATACTGCGTTTATCTGTTTCTATAAGTACAGACCGGAGACGGTCGATTTGCTATTGGAGTTGGCTCAAAATTTTGACAGATGTTTAGATTAAAATTGTTAAATGAACGTATCGAATTTTAACACCAGTTGTCTTTGCTTTGTAGTTATCAAATTAAATTTTATTCAAACAGCCAATTGAGCAGAGTTCCTCTGAGCAGAGTTTGCTCAAAATTTGATAGAAATATACAAATTTTTTGTCAAGATCGTATAGGAAATTTCAATCGTCTGATTCAAAGTATTTTTGCCACAGACACACAATACAACTTCATGCCCCAACAGCTATAACCACCTGTTTATTTAATCAGTGTAGTGAGCAGGAAATGGATGAGACACTAAAAGACGCTCCTATTCTATGCATCCCTATGGCTGTTGTTCCACTTATATTGGTTAAAATTTGAGAAGGGATTTAAACATTGGATAAAAGAAAGCCGAAAGCAGTGAGCTGTTTGAAATTTAAATGGGGAGTGGCTTCTTAGTCTTATTAAGCGAACTATCGAAGAGAAACTGAAGACTTACGCAAATTCACTTAAATCGACTTATAATTTGTTTGTGATTACAAAATTCTGAAAAAGTATTGTAAAAATACAAAATAAAATTAGAGACGAGAACAGAAATAAAAATAAAATAAGATTAAAATAAAATCTGCCATGCATATTTCAATGTATCATGTCAGAATATCATTTCTTGAACGGCCAAGCACCACGTGCTCGTGTGAGTTAAATTATATTTTTTATTCATTTTAATTGTTTCATCGAATGAGTCACTTTAGTATTGCAAACGATTTAAAAGAAACTTTGTCTCGCATTTATTGCTTTAAAAAAATATCGCATTTCCTATTTATTTCATTTCATATAATCAAGTGCTCAAAATGACATTTTTCTAGATTTTATTTGTTGTAGTCATTTACTTATTTTTTTAAAAAAAATCAGAGCTTTTGTTAATGCATTTTTTGCCTACAGATTAAAATATTTATTTTACGCCTACGGATTTCTGTTGAAGTCAGAAAACCTCATTCCCAAAACAATATTATGATCTGATATGATAAAAAAGATCACAAAAACACACACAAAATATCACAGATAGACAGACGGACATTTTCCAAAAATTAGCTTTTTGAGCTCAGGATCTAAAACGAGGAGCTTCGCCAAAATTTGGAATCTTTTGATGATTACTATATTTCTCTATATCACATAAACGATAAAGTAAGATCGGGCACAAAAATGCAACCACAGAAGTCGGGTAGTGTTGTAAATGTCTCTTATTCCAAAAGACAGTGGATCGCATGCCTTGAAACCGTGGCAGAGGATTTGAATCTAACACATTGCTTTAGACTACGACCCCAAAAGTTGGACATGTTGTTGTTGTTACTTATGGCACTTGCCATGGACAATCCCCGCTGATACATCAGCAGATTTTAAGTCAAAATTTGGAATCTTTTGATGATTAATATATTTCTCTATATCACATAAACGAGAAAGTAAGAGCAGTTTTAAAAATGCAACCACAGAAGTCGGGTAATGTTGTAAATGTCTCTTAATCCAAAAGACAGCTGACAGCATTCCTTGAAACAGTGGCAGAGGATTTGAATCTACACACTGCTTTTGACTACGACTCTAAAAGTTGGATATGTTGTTGTTACTTATGGCACTTGACATGGACAAGCCCGATGATACATCAGCATATTTTAAGTCGAAGGTATATGCGTCTCTTGTTTCATGCAGCGCCAACAAGAGCACGTCTTTAATTACACACTCATCACAGTCGCTTGCACAGCCCCTTTTTACAGGGGGGGCACACTCACAACTCTCACAGCTTGCACACAGAAGAACAACCTTGCCCAAACCGGGACTACCACAACACGAGGAAAATGCACTGCCTCTGCACCAGAAAGTCGGCGAAAGTTAAATATTATATCATATATAGAAAAACATTGAAATAAGTCTGTAGTTGACAAACATGTTAGGTCTGAGTTTGATTTCTTTGCTTATAACATAATATCAAAATATTGTGGATATTCTCCTCAGAACTTTCCCGCATACTCCCTATTAAATAAATTATTGTTGTTGTTTCTTGTGGCACTTGCCATGGACAAGCTCGCCGAGGCAGTCAGCGATTTAAGCCTCATCAGCGTCTCTTGTTTCGTAGTAGCGTCAACAAGGGCCAAGAGTACGACTTTTGCTACTCACTCATCACAGTCGCTTGCACATTCCATTTTTACAGTGTGCTCAGTCACACATCCCACAGATAACTCACAGAAGAACAACCATCCCCGAACTGGGACTCTCACCCGGTATTCTCAGAACACGAAGGAGACGCGCTACCTCTGTGCCAGAAAGCCGACGTGATTTTCTATCTGCAAGGTGTATGAATGTGCACCGCTGTAAAAAGGGGATGTGCAAGCGACTGTGATGAGTGTGTAGCTAAAGTCTTACTCTTGGCCCTAGTTGGCGCTACTTCAAAAACAAGAGACGCATGTCTTCGACTTAAAATCTGCTGATGTATCAGAGAGGCTTGTCCATGGCAAGTGCCATAAGTAACAACAACAACACATACAAATTTTGGGATCGTGGTCAAAAGCATTGAGTTAGATTCAAATCCTTTGTCACGGTTTCAAGG
>JAOUZG010003912.1:556388-603449 GCA_026289955.1 Argiope argentata
AGGACAGACATTAAAAGTAGCAGGGATCTATTTAAGAGAAGACTGTTTTTCACACGGCCAATTTTATGTAGCTTTTTCCAGAGTCGGTTCATCAAGCGGCTTAATAATTTTAGCACCAGAACCCCCCCCTCCCCCTCCAAAAAATGTACCGAAATATTTTCTTACAGATAATCTATAGTGAAGTATTTTTTTTCTTTCTTTTTTGTGATTTACTTTGAGCATGAAAGGTAGAAAGAAACAGGTCACCATTAATAATATATCTAGATGCCAAGAATTTTTACAATAAACAAAAATTGACGAAATCTAACTTATGATTATGAATAGCAACTGGTTCATTATTTTCCTGATTATTTTAAATTAGCTTTTACCCGCGTCTTCGTACACGTGGAAATTTTGATGTTTGTGTGTGAGAACTGACAGTCTGATTACAATGTAAAATATTATAAAACCGTATCATTATGGTGCTGTTAAAAATAATTTTCGCCAAAAAAAGGTTTTTCGCCAAATTTTAGCGAAATGGCCGAATGTAGCGCCAACGTTAGCAATAGCGTTTCCAATCTTAAGGTTTCGATGAACGCTGCAGCAAATTAACGGAAATATAGAAACATGAAATGCACTCAAAAAAATTTTAATCTAAAATAATAATTGTAAACGAAAGAAATAAGTATTGGAATGAAAAAAAATCCAGGGAAATGAACAGGAAAGATCAAATTACAGTAACATAAAAAAATGACGGCAATGGAAACCCAAACAAAGCGGTATCGAAAAACTACCAACTTCGAAAAGCAAGAAATGTTTGTATATCAAAGTTTAACATACACAACTAACCTGAAAACAATTTATTTACATTGCGTACGGGAAATCAAGCAAAACCGCAAACCAATTATTGCTGATTAGTCTGGTCAAAAGAAATTCAAATCAAGAACACAGTGCGCATGCTTAAAAATTTCAACGTCATTTGGGACAACGCAAATGCGGGAATTTTCTACCAGGGTTGGTTTGAAGCAATACAGATTAGAAATTTTTAATTCCTTTTATTATTATTTTTTATTTTAATTCAAAAGTGCTTCAGAAGGAATCCGAAGGATCGATTGATTATAATATTTAATTCTAAATGCATGAAACACTAAGAAAATCAACAGAATCGTTCGAAATAGCCGATGGAAAACCCGTTAAACCTAGAAAAAGTTAGTTTTTAAGTAATAAAAGATTTAACCGGAATAAATAGTAGCCTATGTCGAATTCTAGACTATAATCTATCTCTGTGTTAAATTTCATCCAATTTCGGTCAGCCGCTCTGGCTTGATTGACTATCATCATCCATAATCCATCAATCCAAACTTACACATTTATAATAGTAGTATGTATGGCATAGGCATACTACGTCCCGGCCGAAGCCATTCGGATATAACGATGAGCCGCCGCAAAGCCACCCCCACCGAGCACGGAAGTGCAGGTTAATCAACTTAATTCAAAGAACCAGATCGGAAAAAGATACGAATTTAAATTCTCAAAAATTGTTACCTTGTCTCCAAGTATAGTAATTATCAAACATTTCAATGGTTATTAGAGGAACATAAAAACGTAAACAACGTTAACTAAGAACGCTGTTAAAAAGAAAAAGGTATAACCCTTTCAACAGTTAGTAGAGGAACATAAAATGTAAACAACGTTAACTAAGAAAAAGATGTTAAAAAGAAAAAGTTTAAAACAACTATATACAAAGTAAGCTCTTGGTAACCCAAAAGCATATAACATATATACAAAATATAGTTTCCATATACAATATAGACGTAAGAAAACAAAAGTGAAAGCTAAGAGTAATTTAAATCGTGGTCCACAGATTCCAATTGCTTAAGATTATTGATAATTTCGGAAGCACTTGCCCTAAAGAGAGGGAATTTTAATAGCAATTTGATGTCCAAACTTCTCCAGCCTAATTGCCATGTTGAGCGGGTATTTTCCCATTTAATTAACATTCCTGTATAATATGTTGAATGGTTCCATTCAACATATTATACACATATCCATATATCCACATATGTTGAATGACTCCATTCAACATATAGTAGTATATATACTTAAATTTGTTGTGCATCAAATGATGTCCTAAAAGTGAACAGAAATTGCATTTAATGGTAAGAAAAGGTAACTTCTTCAAGTGTAATATGTGCTACGCCATTTGGAAGATACAATTTTTTCATAAAAACACGCATGTTTTCTCTACAGAGAGTTAAGTTTTCTAAAAATATTTTTTCAAATAGTTTTGAAATTAGATGTTTCAAACATTTTTAATGGTTTTCCTGATAAGTTAAAAAAAATTGAACTTATTTTTATCACAACTCCTAAATTCACTCTCAGATGTTATGGCATAATTAATGCCTTAATAGCTTTTGAAAAGTGTCCTATGCTCACAATGAAATAAACACAAGTAAATTTCAGTTACTATTAATAGTTTGTTCGATGTCGAATCTTGGGTTGATCGAGAACATACCTTGAGTTGATTGATATCACCATAAAAATACCGTATAATCTCAACCACCCGAAACGAAGTAATTGTCAAAACATACGTAACAGAATTATGTAGCGTTACTGTTGCCATGGCAATGCCACAATCTCGGAACCTTTTAATTTTCGATGGTATTTTTTGACCGCTCTTTACGCATCGTAACCACATATTTTCCCTGCACGAAGGGAAAATTCTCGGACCGAAAAATCCCTAATCTTTGAGAAAAACCGTTGCGTCATGCTTTTCTATTAGTTTAAATTTGTAATAAACCGTATTCTAAGTAAATGAGAAATATTAATTTAAAATTGAAATGAATGTTAAAAACCAAATAATTTTATTTAGAATGTTTTAATTTTACTATATAATTCTATAATATCGTATTTGTAACTTAATGATGTAAAGATAAAAAAAAAGCAATGTTATTTTTGCATTTTTTGGCAGATTTATTTTGAGCACTTTGGAAATTTTATAGCGGCAGTATTTGCTTATTATAGTTTTTATTTGAAAAATAAAAGTTGTAGGCTTAAAATCTTAACCAAACAGTGAATGGTTTTTGGAAATCCATTGGTTAATATGATTCTCATGTATTGTTTTAAATTTTATTAGATCGTTAAGCGATATTATTTATGTTAATTAGTTAAATAATTTTCAATTGTTTTTTTTTTCAATTCTTTTTAGTTATTTTAATGACATTTGATGAATAATAAATTAAAAACATCAATTTTTTTCAAATATATATCATTTTATTCAACGCAAAATCAACTCATACTTTACTGTTCCTGTGAAGTTAAATTAAATCAATAATAAATAAACAAATTATTAATCGAAAAATTATAATAAATAAAATCATATATAGTTAAAGTAAAAATTAAGTATGTATACAGTATGCACATTGCTTCAATATGAACATATACATAAATACGAGTTAAAATATTGTATTTTAACATCAAACTCCTCTATAATCGAATTATCAATTTTGCTGTAATTTATTGAAATAAAATAAGTTTATTTACATAAAATTGTTTTAATGCTTAATAATAAAAATATTTTAAATTTTAAATTAAAAAGTATTGAATGACTTTTTTAAAAATTGAACATTATTCATTATATTTATTATGATTTGCGAGCACGAAATTATATTTTATTAGCTCGTTGAATTTAAATTACACTTTGTGTGTTATTTAGTTCCAGAATTAATTTAAAAAAATATTTTTTTTCTGGGCCAGCGTCCTCGCACAGAGGGTAGCGTGTCTTCTTCATGGTCTGGTCGTCCTCTGTTCGAATCCTGGTTAGGACATGGTTGTTCTTCTGTGTTCTATCTGCAAGGTGTATGAATGTCCCCCCCCCCTGTAAAAAGGGGCTGTGCAAGCGAATGTGATGAGTGTGTAACTAAGACGTACTCTTGGCCCTAGTTGGCGCAACTTAGAAAACAAGAGACGTTTTTTTACAGCTTAAATCCGCTGATGCATCAGCTGGCTTGGCCGTGGCAAGTGCCATTAGTAACAACAACAACAATATTTTTCAGTGTTTTTGATTTTTATTTCACAATTTTTAAGGAATAAAAAAGGCTGATTGTTTGAATTACATTTTAATATGAACAAATACATTTTCAAATTAAAAAAAAATTAAATGTCACATTCAATTACAATAGAACTACAAGTATTCCAATAGAAATGGAAACAAGGTTATGTGGCAATAATTTATTACATATTACAAATGTAACTACAAATCGTAACACGAAATGGGCAATCCTAGAAAGCACTTTGCAACTTTTAATAGTTCAAAAACGGTTGTGTTTTTAATTTTATTATAATGCTATTGTATTGAATATATTGTCGGTATCTTGGCACAGAAGAAGCGCGTCTTCTTCGTGATCTGGGAGTCCTGGTCAGGGCATGGTTGTTCTTCTATGAACTATCTGTGAGATGTGTGACTGTGCCTCCCTGTAAAAAGGGGCTGTGCAAGCGAATGTGTGTGTGTGTCATCCTCATATGAGCTAGAAGTCAGACTTCTTCCCCCGGGTGCTCAAGTGTCCATACGCTCAGAAGCTACACTGCACCCCCTCTTTCCGTTGAAAAGCGGACAAGAAGTCACCCTCATCATTTAATAAAACAGTATTTAATATTAATAAATTAATACTTTTTCAATGCTTATTCATCCATTTGGGGGAATTAACGGGAAATGGTAACTGTATTTTTATCATATTATTGTGAAAATCCAACGAATGTGGTCTCCCCAAAACTTTCTCGCATACATTTTAATAAACATGTCGGGCCTGAGAACGCTTTGCATGACATTAGTGTGCAACATTTATGGAATATTTACTTTTGGAGTTAATTTAGCATTTTTTCTGAATCCATCGTGTCATTGGCGAAATATTTGGCGATTAATCCCTGGCATGACGTTAATAGTATTCGAAAATCAAACTAGTGTTTTTGACGCGTTTTTCTCAACCAATTGAAACTAAAATTTATCACAAGATTGCATTTAAGATGAAAAAGTCACATACCAAATTTGATACATTTAAGACATTGTATTTTTGAATGATCTCGTTTATATATTTCTGAAGTTATAGACCAACTAATCGTCCACCCCATGTAGAATTTCGTTCAAAATTTGGTTGGTGTCAAGACTGTAGATGTCAAGTCTGCGTAGCAAATTTTATCCTTCTAGCTAGTTTTCGTTTTGCATTTATATTGCTAACTTATATTCGAATAGTCGGACAGACAGAGTTAATCTGATAGGAATTTGTTCAATGTTCGAAGGAAATGTATAAATTTAAAGTAAAAAATCATGTGACTAACTTCATTCGATTACCTCAAAAAGTTTCTGAATTATCTTCGTCATAGACAGATAGACGGACATTTTCCAAAAACCTATTTTTCGAACTCGTAGATGTCTAAAACTTGAAGAATCGTCAAACTTTGGAGTACTATACGTGATATACTGTACTAAACACGATTACTATACTTTCTTTATACTACACATAAGAAAAAGTAAAACAAAAAGATTAAAATGAAATCTGCTATGCATATTTCAATGCACCATGTCAGAACATCATTTCTTGAACGGCCAAGCACCGCGTGCTCGTGCGAGTTAAATTATATTTTTTATTCATTTTCATCGTTTCATTTGAATGAGTCACTTTAGTATTGCAAACGATCATAAAAATCTTTGCCTCGCATTGATTGTTTAAAAAAAAATATCACATTTCCTATTTATTTCATTTTATGTAATCACCTGCTCAAAATGACATTTTTATAATTTTTTTTGCTGTAGTCAGTAGCTTATTTTTTAAAATCAGAGCTTATGTAAATGCAATGGCAACGCGTTATTAAAAGCAGATTTTTGAGATGCTCCTGCAGATAATAAAATTTCAATTTTTCGCCTACGGTTCTTTTTTTATTTTTAGCCACAAAACCTCATTCCTAAAACAATATCAGGATCTGACATGATAACAAGAAAAAGAAGAAGAAATTGTTAAAAGAAAGAATGAGGCGATTCACCAATCAGGGATTTCCAGAGAGAATGCCATCGGTGTCAAATCTTACACGAATCTGTTCAGTTTTTTTTTCTGAAGATTGAACTGCACAGAGGGGACAAGAATACTGAAACAAATGGTGATTATGGGTTGTACAGGGGAATTAGATTAACAACTGAAAAATGTGGGAAAGTGACAAATTAAATTGCGAACATATGTATGGCAAGTATACAGTCACTATAGAGACAGAAACACGTAACGTCCGTCTGAGTCATGAGGTCTTGATTTCCATCATGAGATCTGCACTCTTGAGGGACTTTTTAAGTTATAGTTTTGGTTGATTTTCACGAGGAGAATTCTAGTCTCAACTATTGCAGGTCTTGAAGAGTTCTTGGTATTCATGAATTTGGTTTACTATGGAGTGGATTTTGCCGCGTGAAAGGGTGTTTGAGGCAACTCTCCTGTACAATTCTTCTTCGAGACTTCTTTCTGGCTTTCTCTTGTGCCATGAGAGAGTGAGTAGGCATCCTGTGGCATAGTGAATTGGAGATCCTATCTCTCCACAGCTACAGCAAGGAGAGTTGGCTAGATGGAATCTGTGTAGGTATGTCGGGAATGGGCCGTGTCCAGTGATGAAAAGGACATTCTCTCGGTTCCAGTCGACAGCGTAGAGAGAAACTTTGGGTGTTATTTTATACGTAGAACGGCCTGTTTCGCCTTCTTCCCATTCCTTTTGAAATCTTGTGAAGAGGTTCAGGGACATTTAAGTAATATAATTTTAAAAAATGCCACGACCTAAATATATCAAGTTTAGTTCGGGAATTTATGACTTCAAGTTTAATTTAAAATCAGATTTTTGCTTCAATTGAATAGTATAAACGCATCTAAAACATGAATTTGATTTTCGGATACTATTAACTGTGGACCAGGGATTAATCACCAAAAACGGTTTGATAGATTCAGTTAAAAATGCTAAATTAACTTTTAAAAGTTAATATTTCGTACTTATTTACGCCAGTGTTATGTAAATCATTCTTTAGCCACGACAAGATTATATATAGACAATGTCTTGGCATAGGAGTAGATCGTTTTCCCCGTGATCTAGCCGTCCTGGGTTCGAGTCCCGGTTGAGGTATAGTTGTTCTCTCTCCTCTGTCTGAGATTTCTGTATGTAATGTGTTGTATACTTATTTCTGCAAGCCCGTGTGATACTTAGTAGTGCACTTTGTTTTTCTAAAGGAGCAATTAAAAAAAAGATTATTATAGAGAATGAGAAAATGTTTTGAGAAGGCCACTTGATTTAATCTTCTTATCCTATAAGCTACATATTGTTACGTTTTTAGCGTAGAGGGTTCGGATTGAATGGACTTTACTTGAGGACAGCACAAACAGATTTATTTGCAGCTATTTACAAGAATTTACAGGATGACACGATAAAGTAAAACTTCAGATAAACACAATCCTGCAGTCAACAGTCACTTACAGCCTAAATGCAAGTCTTACGCACAATAAACACAGACTGCAAAACAGTTATTGTATAGCACAGTAAACAGTAAATCACAGCGAGCTCAATAATACAACGTTAACAGCAAACACAAACACAGCTCACTAATAACAAGCGAGAGAAGTAATCCGCAAGTCCAGCGAGACGCTTCCCTTCCGAGAGAAAATCTGCCGAAACTACTGCAACCCATCTCTTATATAGCCGAGCGAGCGAGCGCCCAAAAGCACGCAGAGCTTTATGAACTATCCAGCGGCTACCAGACTATTCTTTTCGTCAAATCAACTCGGCTGGCACGAAGTTCGTCAGCCGTCGCCAACGCCTTCTCCTTCGGCGCTCGACCGCTTGTAACAACATCATTAAGGAAACTTTACGTTTTGTTAGTTTCAACAGTGGAAGAAAATTATGCAGTCAAATATTTGATGAAATTATTTTATTTAATTTCACAACAATGAAGACATTTCTATGAAATATATTGGAAAAATATGTTTAAAGTTAATTAAATTTAGACTAAAGAATTTTATAGCAACTAAACTGACATCATAAAAAAATAATTTTTTTTGAATTTAATACAATGTTGTTGTTGTCCCCTGTTACTTTTACAACAGAAGGAGGGGTGCAGTAGCTTCTGATGGTATGGACTCCTGGGCACCCGAGGACAGACGTTTGACTTCTAGCTCCCACACGTCACACATCATTTTTACTAGGCGGACTTCATGCATTTCATTCAATCATTTACCCACACATCGTAATTTAGATCTGGAACAGAGAACGATCACCTCTCACCCATTGCCTCCAGTGGTATTATTTTCAACATAGAGGACTTTGTAATCACGACAGATTTAATTTGAGGCAACCACGACATACACGGAGAGCCTTTGGCTGGCACGTTCGAACTCGCAGCTCAAGGGATGTGAATCCAACGCCTACGAACCAAGCTATCACGGCCTTTTCACTACAATGTAGAAATCATTTTTATTTGAGAATATTTTCGGAAATTATAGCGGAGAAACATCAAAATCTAGATGGTTGTTGTTTAATTAAACTTTTAAAAAAGGTGCTTTAAGGTGTATACTCCCACCCCACTCTTCGAAGTATATATGGGCTAAATTTCAAATATCTAGACAAAATGGTCTAGCCGCCTAGGTGTTATAGATCGTCATTTCAAACACTCACACATTTATCTTTATTATAAGTAAAATTAGATTAAGCAAGTTAGATCTTTTATTTTTTATACAAAAGAGATTTTTAGCCTAAAATTTAAACCGAATTGCTTTACAATTTCTTGAAATAAACAGCAGAATTGCGGAAAACATATGTTTTAATCAGTGTATTTATTTATTTATTTAAAAGCAGATAAAAGGGATTTTTTAAATGATAATTTATATCGGCATGTTAATAGATCCGATTATTTTGTAATAACTATTTCCCTTTCCTTCAGTAAATTAAAACTAGAGCAAATTTAATCTGAAATTCCCCCATCGTAAAAATCCCCATGTTAGGGAATTCTCTGATTCATCCCTTTGTTCATTAAAGCGAAAAGTATTACGCAACCAGCTTTTTCTCGCTGGGCTAATTATACCAAAGAAAACCAGGAGGTGTCCAGTGGTCATTCTGCAAAGGCGGCTGTTACTGGACACACGTCCGGGTCTTACTATGTGAATTTAACTATACTTTGTATAGATATTTAACTGTAGTTTATATAGCTGTTTCCAAGAAATGCTTTCAATTAAACTACGAATATGTCTGCTGGTAAGTAATCATTAATTAACTTGAAAAAATTAATTAATTTTGAATAAAAAGGAAATATATTTTGTTTCCTACTTTTTTTATGGAGTAATAAGTAATTTGATTAAAAAAAATTTGTAAGTGTTGTGGGTTCATTTCATAGCAATCATTTTTTTAAAAAAAATTGTACTATGGAATAAATCAAGATTCTTTTTTTAATTTCTTATAACAGCTCAAAGAAATTAATAATTGTTTTTTTTTATTTAACTGATACCATTAGCAAAAAGGAAAAGGTAATACCTAGATGATATTTAAATAAATTTAGACTAAGTAATAAACTATATATTATTAGATTAAATTATCTCATAATAAATTAAACAATTTTCGAAATTTTATTAAAGAAAATTTCTTGCATTTAAATATTTAGGCTTTTATTTAAGAATTTTTTAATGTGATTAAATAGCCAGCGCTCTATTCAAGAAAACTTTAACAGCAAAGGCAAACTTTTTCCAAACGTTAGAAGAGCAAAAGCAAACTTAAACATGAAAAGGTTCTATTTAAGAAAATTTTGATGTGCTAAAATAGCCAGCGTTTTCTATTCAAGAAAATTTTACTAACAATATAGAATCTTTGAAGCGTTGGAAGAGCAAATGCAAACATAGATAGTAAACGTTGTATTTAAGAAAATTTCAATGTGCTTAAATAGACAGCATTCTATTTAAGAAAATTTTGATGTGTCTAAATAGATATAATTCTATTCAAGAAAATTTTAATGTGTTAAAATAACCAGCGTTTTCTATTCAAGAAAATTTTAATAGCAAATTAGAATGTTTGCTAACGTTAGATGAGAAAATGCAAAATTAAATAGAAAACGTTGTATTTAAGAAAATTTCAATGTGCTTAAATAGACAGCATTCTATTGAAGACGATTTTAATGTGTTTAAATAGACAGCATTCTATTTAAGAAAAATTTGATGTGTCTAAATAGACATAATTCTATTCAAGAAAATTTTAATGTGTTAAAATAGCTAGAGTTTTCTATTCAAGAAAATTTTAATAGCAAATTAGAATCTTTGATAACATTAGAAGAGCAAATGCAAACATAGATAGTAAACGTTCTAATTAAGAAAATTTTAATGTCCTTAAATAGACAGCATTCTACTAAAAAATATTCATGTACTTAATGAGACAGTGTTCTATGTATGAAAAGTTTAATGTGCTTAAATAAACAGCATTCTACTTAAGAAAATTTTAATAGCAAATGCAAACTTTTGATAACGTTAGAATAGCAAATGCAGACTTAAATAGCAAACATTCTATTTAAGAAAATTTTACTGTGCTTAAACAAACATCATTCCATTTAAGAATATTTTAATATGTATAAATAGACAACATTCTATTTACGAATATTTAATGGGCTTAAGCAGACGTCATTCTATTTAAGAATCGTTTCAAGTACTTAAATTGGCTACATTCTATTTAAGAGTAGTTCAATATGCTTAAATAGGCTGCATTCTGTTTCAGAATATTTTAAAGTGATTAAGTAGTTAGAGTTCTATTCAAGAACATTTTAATAGAAAATTTAAACATTTGTTAACATCAGAATAGAATAGCAAATGCAAACTTAAATAGAAAACGTTCTATTTAAGAACATTTTAATGTGCTTAAAGGGACTGCATTCTATTAAGGAAAATTTTAATGCGTTAAAATACCACATTCTATTTAAGAAAATATTCACTCACTTAAATACTCAATAGTTTATTTAAGAATAGTTTAATGTGCTTAAATAAATAGCATTCTATTTAAGAAAATTTTAATATCAAATTCAAACCTTTGCTAACGTTAGAAAAGCAAATACAAACTTTGATAACACACATTCTATTTAAGAACATTTTAATATGCTACTTTAAAAAATAGAAATGATATATTCATCACATAATTTATTTATCAAAATTATTTAATATGAATATTTTGAAAAATATTTTTCAAACATTTTTAGAATTAAATGAATTTGATTCAATATTTTATACCCTATTTCAATATTGTTAGAGATATGTATAGACAAATAAATGATAAATTTTATTGATTACATAATATAAGAAATAAATTTTTTTGCTGCATAGGAAATGAAAGAACTATTTTCCAGAGTAGAAAAATAGAACTTCAGAATAATAGATCAGTATCTGTTCTTAATGATAAATGGTTTTGTATTAATATTTGTCAATCATATTTTTATATTTAACCAACACCTAAATTAATACTTATGCATGTCATAAGCAATAAATATGTTGAGTTTTAATATAGTTTGTCACGAATTATGCAATGCCAGAAGAAATGCAGAATAGAATCGTGCAAGAACCCGGATGGAATGTCACGAGAATCTCTAATAAAGATTTTAGTTAAAGAATATTCAAATTAAAATTTCACGCGGAACTAATTCTCATATATCGTTTAGAATACGTTATGATACATTGTAAAAATATTCTAAACACAGATCTACATTAGGAATTCTTGGCATTCCTTTCACATAACTTTATAAGAATATTTCTTTTCCAATTATATCTCACTAAAAAAGAAAAGAAAAAAAAGGAATGAAATTCCAAAAGCAAGTCATTCCAGCAAAACTTCTTTATTATATTTTAACCAAGGATTTCTTTAGCACGGCCAATATGGCAACCGTAATTCCATATTAAAATTGTATTGTTTGGAAAAAATGTTGAAAAAAAGAAAAAATACGTGACTTTTAGTATCGTCTGTTTTATGTAATTTTTTAAGAGAATTTTTGTTTTCACATTTGATTTTCATTTCAAATTTCAAAATCAGAAGAGCAGATTGATTAAAAATTAATAGAACCAGCAAAAGTAATGTTTCGATATTTCTATTTTCTTAACAAATATTTTTTTGAGTAATGGTTCAAAAAATGTTGTGACCTTTGAAAAAAAATGTTGAAAAAAGAAAAAAAAATATGTGACTTTTAATATCGTCTGTTTTATGTAAATTTTTTTAGAGAATTTTTGTTATCACATTTGATTTTCATTTCAAATTAACATGAGTGGAACAGATTTTTTAAAAAATTAATTGTGCCAGAAAAAGTAATATGCCTATATTTTAATTTTTCTTAACAAATTTATTTTTCTGAGATGACGGTTGAAAAAAATGTAGTGATGTTCGAAAAAAGTAAAAAGTACGTGACTTTTAGTATCGTCTGTTTTGTGTAATTTTTTTAAGAAAATTTTTGTTTCCAAATTGGATTTTGAATTTTAAATTTGAAAATTCGTAAAGTATTAACATTTTAAAAAATTAATCTGCTCGTGTTTTGTGTTTTCTTTACACATTTATTTCTTCTGAAGTAAGTCATTTTATGTAAATTTTAGAGAATTTTTTTTAATCTTAAATTTTAGTACGGGGAGAACAGATTTTCTTTAAAAAAATTAATATTGCCAGCAAGAATATTTTTTTAATTATTTCTTCCGAGATGATGTATAAAAATTATTGAAAAAAGAAAAAAATGCGTGACTTTCAGTATCGCTTATTTTATATAATTTTTTTCTACTTTTGATTTTTATTTCAAATTTCAAAATGAGTCGAACTATTTTTTTAAAATTAGTACGAACAGCTAAAGTAATTTGTCAAACTTTTATGTTTCAATAAACCTATTTCTATGATGATGCTTATTGACAAAAGGGAAAATGCGTGACTTAGTAACACCTACTTTATATAAATTTTTTAGAGAACTTTTGATTGCACATCTGATTTTCATTTCAAGCTTCAAAATGAGCTGAGCAGATTTTAAAAAAAATTAGGTTGGTTGATTAGGGTTTTATGACGTAAGAGCCATACCTGGCCATGCTGCGCCAAGACAATTAAAAAAAATTAATATAATCACAAAAGTAAATTGTTCATGCGTCATATATAAAATATTTTGAGAATTTTTGTTTTTATTTTTGAGTTTCATTTCAAATTTCATTATGAGTAAAGCTCATTTTTAAAATTAATGTTTGTAAATTGTTAAAATAGTAATTTATAAACGATTTCTTAACGAATTTATCTCTTCTGATATTAACCTGAATTAAACAAAAGAATTTATTTTCATGTCAGAACATGACATTGTTTTAGGAATGAGGTTTTGTGGCGTCAACAAACACCTATTGGCGAAAAATAAAAAAAATCTGTAGGCTAAAAATTAAAATTTTATCATCTGTACGAGCATCTCAAAAAATCAGCTTTTAATAACGAGTTGTAATTGTATTTACAAAAGCTCTGGTTAAAAAAATAAGTGAATGACTACAGCAAATAAAACCTAGAAAAATGTCATTTTGAACGCGTGATTATATGAAATGAAATAAACAGGAAATGCGATATTTTTTTAAACAATGAATGCGAGACAAAGTTTTTTTAGATCGTTGGCAATACTAAAGTGACTCATTCGATGAATGAATAAAAATGTAATTTAACTCGCACGAGCACGTGGGGCTTGGTCGTTCAAGAAACGATTTTCTGGCATGATGCATTGAAATATGCATAGCAGATTTTATTTTTATTCCTAAAATTATTCAAAATCGAAATGATTTAAATTTCAAATACATCATTCAACCTTTATTAAAAAAAGTATAATGAGGTAGTGAATAGTTAAACAGAAAGTTCTTTTTTGTGAAGAAATGGCAGCATATAAAATTTTTCGTGATTCACGAAAGAATCAAAAATCTATATAATTGAGTATTAAAATTTTTTATGAGATTTCAGTAATGCATTACTTTTATTCCATTCGATGGCAACTCGGAAAAAAAAGTTTAAGACAATTACCACAAATTACCTTTCATTAAAATGGCGCCAATTCATTGACACATTTCGCAAGATTGGCGCATTTTCGCGATCATTGACACGCCAATGGATACCCGAATTACTAATTCGTGTAGTTACTTTGCCGAAAAAACATTAAGACAAAATTTCACAAAGTATATAACCGAAATTTTAGCACCCATTTAGTTAATTTTATTAGCACTAGTCCCCAAAGCGGTTAATATCAAAATAAGGGTGTTAAACAAAATAAATAATTTGAATGACGTTGGCTTCATAAAATATTTCTTGCTGCAAAAAATACATTATATATTAGAACCCATTCTGCTTAAAATGTGTAACCTTTTTTAAAACCCGAGTCGAAGCTTTATGATAAATTTGAAAAATGTCTGACAGTTTTTCAATCTGTGGTTTCAGCATCTATTGCATTCATTTACTCACGTATTTCATCATAAGCGTAACAATTATTAGTTTTTTTTTTGTTATTAAATACAATAATTCATTCCTGCCAAATTTCCTAATCTTATATTTTTTTCTAAAACTAATATTTTTTTTAATTACTTGAATGCCTTGATAAATTTATGATGCTATTCTGTTCAGCTGAGGTTTTTTTGTAAAAAAAGGAATGAAATAGTTTCGTGTTTATATCTAATATTCATTTTCCTTTTGGAATTAGCCATGTTTGGATACCAACTTTTTCTCCAGGAATATTATTTATTTATTCATTTTAATTGAATAACTTTTGCATAAGTTAATAATTCCAATATGTTTGATAAATTAGTTCGAAGCTTAAAATTGTGACATATATTAAATCATATATGTCATATTATTCAAATAGTTTACATATGTTCTATTTATGGGTACATAAATTTTCTGAATGGAATCATGATATGATAATGCTATTAAATGTGCTAATTGTTTCGAATTAATTTAAAATTGCTCGTTGTTTTTTACTGTACTGTAACTTCACTTTGTCGTATAAAAATCATATATAATTTAAGTTTATAAAACATTATTTTAGGAGATACAGAAATCTTGTTACTTTTTATTGAATGCCAATAGTTAAATGTGAACAAATCGCCACGCGAATGATTTTAACTTACTTGAAAATTTTTACAATAAATTGTCCTTCATTAAACGTTTTATTTAGCTAATTGTTGGAAGTATAAAAATTTATATTTATGTATATGTTTTCAATTCAGTCAGAAGGAAGATACAAAAGAAATTAAAATGACAGAATGCGAGACAATCAAAAGATCTGATAGAACTCAAAAGCAGGAGTTACCGTCGCCAGATAAGAAATCACAATGATTTGTCTACGAAAAATAACGTTCTATCGTAATTTCCTAGCTTCTATCTTACAAAAATGATTCTCACATTATCTAAAAACTTTGTTTAAAAAAACCCTTTTTATTATAAACTTTGGATATATCTTTTTATTTACTGTTAATATTTTTTTTTAAATTTCATTTGATACACAATCAGTAACAGTGTTACTCTTAATTGTTGTTATAATTAAGATTTAAAGAAATTACCGATAACTGCAAACATATTAATCACAAACTAAGATCTTCGCTTCCGTATTTATTTCGTAGAATATATACCTTTTAATTTGAATGCGCAGTAATTTGTAGTAGGCAGATTCAATTAAATTCTTATTTTACAGTCTTATCAAATAATGTTATGACGTTATTTAAACCACCTAGAATTGTCTCCTCAAAACGCTCTCGCATACTCTCTGTTAAAGTTATGTTGTTGTTGTTTCTTATGGCACTTGCCATAGACAAGCTCGCTGAGGTAGTCAGCGATTTAAGCCTAAGCAGCGTCTCTTATTTTGTAACAGCGCCAACTAGGGCCAAGAGAACGACTTTTGCTACACACTCATCACACTCTCTTGCGCAACCCCTTTTTACTGGGGGAGGGGGGCACATTTATACACCTTACAGATATAAAACGGAAGAACATCCATGTCGAGACACCCCGATCACGAGGAAGATAGCTATGCCAGGGATCTTCCCCCGTGATCCTGTTGTTGCTACTTATGGCACTTGCCTATGGACAAGCCCCCCGCTGGTGCAGCAGCAGTAGATTTAAGCCGAAAGGAGCGTCTCTTGTTTTTTGAAAAAACACCAACTAGGGCCAAGAGTAAGATTTAGCTACACACTCGGCACATTTGCTTGCACAGCCCCCTTTTACAGGGGGAGCACATTCACACATGTCACCGATAGCACACAGAATAACAACCATGCCTAAACCGGGAATCGAACCCGGAACTCCCCAAGCACGAGGAAGACGCCTTACCTCTATGCCAGAAAGCCGGCCCCGTGGTCCTTCTAAAGATATTATTTTCTGCTAAAGGTATTATTTCAGAACACACCTTGCACGGCAGTATCATACAATAATTTCAAAATATTAGACTTTGGCCAGATTTTTGCATTTTTACTGAATCTATCTAGCTATTCTTGGTGATTATTCTTTTATATGTGGTTAATATAGAATAAAAAAATTCGAATTTGTATTTTCGGTTGTATTTTTACCATCCGATTGAAACAAAATCACATTTCTAGTCGCAAAATCCCAAACTAGATTTGATATGTTTATGTAATTGAGTTTTCAATTTATTATTGAGTACAGAGTGATAGACAATCAATATTTCCTTCGATTTTGATCAATATTTAATAAATATCTTCTCTATAGATGCCAAACATACATGTTCTCTATTTTATTACCCCAGCTTTCTTCGTTTTGTAATTATCGAGTTAAATTATAATCGAACAGTCAAGTGAAAAGATTTCTTCTAACAAGAATTTGTTCGAAATTTGATAGAAATCTACAAAATCGACTTATACCAAATTTCATCTGTCAAGCTAAAAGTATTTTTGGTTTATTTCTGTCGAAAAAAAAAGAGAACATTTTGCCAAAATATTTTTTTTAACTCAGAGAGACCTAAAATGTGAAAATTCTTCAAACTTATTTGAATTTTTTAATGATTACAATGCTATTACGAAATTCTCACAAGAACGATGCGAGGGTGCAAATAAAATGCTGAGTTTATTGTCTACGAAATGTGTATTAAATGTACACAACACAATCTACAAATATACAACGAATTAACATTATTTAATCCGTTAATTATGGGTAACAGCAAAGCTCTAGGCCTCACGCCAAAAAGAAAAGACGCTCTCCCAAGCTAAGCCAACTATCGTAGCTCGTTCTCCGAAACGACTCATTCGCTCCTCCTTTGAAGTGCCTTACATAGCGTCCCTCTCAAGTAGGTGGAGCAAACATAGAAACAGCGCGAACGCTTCGAGACTAATGTGGAAATTTCTCCAACTTTCCTTAGGAGCAAATCCTTATTTCTTAGCTTCCACTGCACATTTTAGCGTATAGTAAAAGCCGTTTGAAACCTCATTAGGTCGCCAACACACCTACATCTCCATGTTAGTCAAATAGGGGGATCTTCTGTTGGGATTCCTTTTAGAACGGTCTTTTCTCGATGACGCAAAATTTTCTTTCTTTAGTTTTTAATGGTAGAAAATAATTATGATTTTAAATATCTGACGAAAAGTTGTTGACTTTTAAGCATCAACAAAATAAATTCATTGTTAAAATGTATGCAAACAAGTAATCTTGGAAAAATTGAAAAAAAAAACCATGGCATATTAATCATTATTATTAAAATTAATTTTAAACGTTGAAAATAAATTAATATATTATTTTATATTATTTTGGGCAGGCATCCTGGCTTAGGGGTAGCTTTTCTTCCCTGTTATTTGAACGTCCCTGGTTCGAGTCCCAGGTCTGGCATGACTATTCTTCTGTGTTCTGTCTGTGAGTAATATGAATGTGATCCCCGGTAAAAAGGGGTTTTGCAAGAGAATGAGACGCATGAAACAGCTAAGTCGTACTTTTGACCCTAGTTGGTGCTACTGCTTAAAATCGCTTATCCATCCATGGCAAGTGCCATTAGTAACAACAACAACATAGTATTTTGGATTATTACGGTGTGAAACGACAAAGTCTTGCCTGCCACTCAACTGATTAAGTTTCTGCTAAAAAAATTTTTTTTAACGATTGCAAATTTCTATTTTTCAAAGTATATTTGTGACAAATTTCGTTATTCTAAGATAAACTGCCAGTCTTATCGAGTGCTGATAGACATACAAATATTCTTTACCTGCTTTGATTTCACTTGTTCTAATTCGTGGTATTACTTATTTCCTACTGAATGCCAGAATAAATGTAAGAAAAATAATACAGCTGTTAACTTGAAATATTATTTTCTGTTTAATATTTGTAAGTTAATCACGAGATTTCATATAAGAAGCCGATTAACTGAATTACTAAAAATTGCCGTTCCCCTGAAATGCATAGCAGATAGCTTCTCGAACTAAAGTATCTGTTATTGTTGTTATTAGTGGCGCTTGCCAAGGGCAATCTTCGCCGAGGCATCAGCGATTTTAAGCTGAAATCAGCGTCTCTGGTTTTGAAGTAGCGCCAACTAGGGCCAAGAGTTAGACGTAGCTACTCACACATCACAATCGCTTGCACAACTCGTTTTTACAGGGTGGGCACATTCATACACCTTACAGATAGAACACAGAAGAACAACCATGCCCGAACTGGGACTCGAACCCGGGGCGCCTAGCTCTATGGAAAGACGCGCTACCCTTATGCCAGAACGCCAGAACAAAAGTATCTTTTATTCTTCTGTAAACATCAGGCAGATTTTGGCCAAAAAAATTTTAAGACTTTGTGTACCCAAAATAAGTATTTTAATAGATGCGTGTCTCAAGAAAAGTGGATATTCGAACTCGATTTGTTATTAGACTGTTTCTCAGTTTAACTTTCTAACATTATAATTTTATGCATAGTATTTCTTTTTACTATCTCGTATACAAAGTATAGAGGAAGAATATTAATCCTCAGAAGTCTGGATTTTGACGAATCCTCAAGTTTCAGATTGCTCTAAGTTCGAAAAACAAATATTTGGAAAATGTCCGTTTGTCTGTCTGTAATAAAGATAGCTCAAAAAAGCTTTGAGCTAGACGGATGAAATTTGGTTTAAGATCTACACATCAAAGTTGCAGATTTCTATCAAAAGTAAGTAATCTCCATTCAAAGGAAATCTGTCTGTTCACGTGTGCGAATATAATTTTACGTGATAACTGCAAAACGAAGAAAACTGGATAGATTAATTTCAGTACGAATATTTGGCATCTATATTATTGACACATACCAAATTTTGAGAGATAACAAGATATGTTTTTCACATAGCACACCAATTTGAATTCTAAAAACACATTTTTAAAAAAATGTCTGTTAATAAGAAAAAGAAATAATGGTTGCTCTGTAAACAGCGTGAAATCAAGAAATATATTACTAGGGTGATTGTACTTTCAACAGCACAATAATATTAAAGAATTTGAAATCGTTCGAAAGATACTTGTAAGTAATTGGAGAAAAGATGAAAAGGTTGACAAAAAATGGGACTTAAATATCTATCATTATTTGGTGCTTAAAAGTATTTGTTTTCGCTATTCCCTAGTAACACACAAATATTGTACAATATTGATCAATATTCGCAATATTGTTTAATATTGTGGAATATTGTTTAATATCATATAATATCAAACAATATTGTACAATATTTTGCAATAAGATGTTCTACGTGGTTTATGCATATCAAATTATACGTAAGAAATTATTGACATTGAATAATTACTACTATTTCTGCTTGTTCACCAATGGCGGTTGACGTAAAATAAATACAAGAAAATTGCTTCTCTTATGTGATATTCATCTACACTGAAGCAGCTTAATAAATATTTATGTAACGATTCTTTTTAAAATGTTTAGAAATGAAATACTAAACCGTCTTTATGGGCGTGGCTCCCTGCTTTTTGTGACGTCAAACAAAACCATCACACTGATTGGCAGGTACAGTTATCGTAATGAAATGGATTCACCTAGGCGTGGAAAAGTGTAAGGCTTTTTTCAGCTCCTATCTTTTTATTTTTTTACTATGTGAAACGAAGCAAAGTTAAAGCGAATTGTGATATTGTTAGGTTTAATTTATTTTTCTGCACAGATTGGTTCTCTGAAGGTCAGAGGTGTCAAAGAATGGACTATTTAGTCACGCCAGCTGTGTTAGCTAATTGAATTGGTGGAAAAAAAAATCAATAGTTGAATTCAAAATAGCTGCTTGTATGTCTTTTATCCTTTCTATTGCAAATAAGCTATTTTTCATTACATTTTATTTATTCTAGTGTTCTTTTTTGTATACGTTTTCAAAGTTTCATTAAACATTTTTTTTTCTAACTGCAATTTTTTTTTCTTTTCAGATATTTATTGCTATTGAATTGCGTCGTAAGTATTATTTTCCTTAATTTTGGTTAATCAATTATAAAATTAATTTTAAATATATATATATGAATATTATATTTATGTCTAAGGAAATTATTGATGAATGTTAAATTCATAATTTTTATTTGTGGAATTGCTTTCAAACACAAATTATTCGCAAATATTAACTTTTTCTTCAAAAACGATTGCAAGAATTTTTTAAAATTATTATTATAATACAAAATGAAACTTAAAATTTTGTTTCAATAGATAACTTTGGATGACTTACCTTGGTCATACGGGCAACATCAATACGTTAATTCATTTCATACCAGACATTATGAAGTATGTTCACAAACATTGACATATTGATACTTGTTAATAGAAATACTCTTGTTCTACATATGATTGTATGGATATTCTAAAATCACTTGAGTTTTTATTTCATTTGTATGCGCCATGGATCATCTTAACACTATCTTTACTTTTATTATTAAACGAACTGACAACGCTCATAAAGAAGGCTTTAATGGTAATTAAGTGAATTAGCGCATGAATGGACCCCATAGGACCAAGAGAAGTCACATGGGTTGTTATTAACTACTCAGAAAAAACCTTACGTTCCTTTCAATACTATCGTAAACTCTTTACTCACTATCGCTGTTTAAAAGAAAGTTGCTTTTTATCGTCTGCGAAATATTTTTGAATAATATATATTGATAGAAAACGAATAAAAAGTATTTTAACAATTTTAATTCACTTTAGCATATTATTTTAGAAGAATATCTAGTTGAATTACTTCTTGAAAAATTTTAATATTCATTAATATTTAACTATATCTTTTTTTAAAAAAAATCTTTTTTATTCAATAACTGAATAAGGAAACTTTAAAATCTTTTACCTAGTGATTGAATAACTCATCAGCTTTAATGCCAAAACGAAGCAGAAACTTCAAAATTAATTATCTTTTCTGTTTTATACTAAATTTTATTACAGCAATATATAAAATTTACAAAAAAGCAACAACAACAGCTACAATTGACATATTAAAAAAAATTCCTTAAATTAATTTTTTTTCAATAAATATCAAAATGCCAAATAATTAAAAAAAGTTGAAAATAAAGGAGTAGTTTTTTAAACAAAATTATCGTTAATTGAACGAATAAACAAAAATACATTTGAAATTTGGTCCTTTTTTTGTAATCTGATTTTTTTTTTGTGATCTCTTGAAATTTCTTACTTAGCATCATGTTAAATCTATTCATTTTTATTTAAAATGAAATCTTTTATAAATAAAATTTTTATTTAAATTTCCTAGGTTCCGAATTACTCAAATTTTTATTTTAATTTCCTCAGTTCCAAATTACTCATGTTTTTATTTTAATTTCCTCAGTTCCAAATTACTCATGTTTTTATTTTTATTTCCTCAGTTCCAAGTTTCTCATATTTTTATTTTTATTTCCTCAGTTTCAAATTACTCAAATTTTTATTTTTATTTCCTCAGTTCCAAATTACTCAAATTTTTATTTCAATTTCCTCAGTTCCGAATTACTCAAATTTTTATTTCAATTTCCTCAGTTCCGAATTACTCAAATTTTTATTTTTATTTCCTCAGTTCCAAATTACTCAAATTTTAAAACTTTTATTCTTCTATGTTAAGACAAAAAAAAATAATAATAATCTTAGAATTTATGTTTAAGGGATTGTACTGCTTGTTGAAAAACAACCGTAATAATTTTTAAATATATTTTATTCCAAACTATGACCATCCATAAGTCTTCGTCGGCATTGTATTTAATTTTTGGGCATACCATTTTCAATTAATTACTTTAGGCTTATTTCAAAAGAGTATTGAAATAAACCTATCAACATTATAAGATTTAAAAAAATCTTTATATTGAGTTAATTTGCATATTTTCTTGTCATAAAAGCATAAAAATTGCTTTATTAGAATAACTTTCTATTAAAGGAATTGAATTATAAAAAATAAAAGCTTATTTTTTCGAAATCAAATTTTAATGGACAAATATTGGCGATATGGAAGCGTTAAGAATATTTAGATATTGGTGTCCTTTCACATTAAATTTAATTGCTTGAATAAAAATGGGATACTATCTAAAATCCTAAGACAAATTTTAAAGATTATATATTTGGATTATCGTAGCAAGGCCCGTTCGTACTAGAATATGAAATCTCTTGCCAGTGAATTAATTTAAAAAAATATGAATACAGCAAATAAAACACAAAACGCATAGCTAATGGGATCAACATTTACATTACACTTTTTTAATATTATTAATGTATTGCAGTAAAAAGGGGGGACTACACATTTACAATACGCTCTAATAAAATTATTAATGTATTGTAGTAAATAAATTTGATTTGTTTTAGATTTGCTTCTATTATATCAACATGCTTTTATTGTATGAAACATAAAAGCGTAAAAAACAAACAAACGTGAGTGGATGGTATAAAAATACACGATATAAATTTAAATTTAAATAAAGATAATTGTTTAATAACTCATTTTACACTGAAATTTAAAGATTTAATATTTGTAATATATTTAATATTTAATGAGTGTTTAAAAATTTAGTCTTGATATTTACTTCAATTCTTAATAACATTATTTTCATTGTTAAATGTTTTTAACATTTTGTTTCAAAGTTTGCATCTCCGACTTAGAAATTTATATTATTCTTATCAGTTTCTTTCATAGAATCATAATTTAAAATCTGTTAAAAAAATAAAAATTAGTTTCTAAATTTAGGTCTTTCATAATTCATTATTTGCAAAGTCTATGTGACGCAATTTTACAGTTAAATTTTCACAAAAAGCGATTTTCATGTAAAATCGAAATCAATAGGTTAACTAATAATTAAATTCTATAAAAAATTGAAATATCAAATTGTCTACAAGAATGCACTACTGTACAAAGTTTTATAAATCTATTTTATCCGGAAATTACGTCATGAAAAAATCAATAAAGTCTTGTAAAAAAATCATAATTTTTCTACGATTGATTGACTAGCTAAACGATTTCATGTTAATACATGTTATGTTCTTTGTAAGAGCTTTAACGTATCAATAGCTAATATATTTCTAAAACCTGAGATGTCAAGAAGCCAATCTGTTTTAAAAGAAACACTTTAATTACATTTTCAAAAGGGAAAAAGCAGCCATTAGCATAGAAAACCATTTAACTATATTCGGTTGTAATAAAATGTCAAACACTCTATTTATGAATCACAAATGAGAACACACAGACATGAATTTTAAAGACTAAACAAAATGTTTACGACTTCCCAAAAGAAAATACAAATTACAGCAATTTATTTGTGCTCTAGAAATTCATGAATATATGCGCATATCGTTCATGAAAAATCGTTTTCAATTATTTTCCCCATCATTTATGGCAGTTAAAAAGTACTTTTATTCGCTTAGTCGTGATCTCAGTTTTGACGAATGCGTTTACAAATTAGTTTTCTAACAGTAACAGTTCTATAGGCGGATTTTCAAATTATCTCTTAAGTTTCCCATCTTAGTCTCAGTTTAAATAGCACTAGATAGAAATTTATTTACACATAAATCATTTTATTACACGGAAACCGATTTTAAAAGCACCGTCAAGTGGCAGTAAGTAATTACAATGATCAATGATAAAAACTATCTGCAAGTGAAAAATATTTTTAAAAATAGGTTAAGTTAATTAACTGTTAAATAATTAAAAACTTTAACACTTATTATTCTAATTTATCCATATATTTTTATTTAATTATTAGACTGTTACTGATTTTACTTTTTAAACACTTGTTTTCTAAACAATCTATTTTTACATTCATATATTTTATTTCGAAATTATCCATTATTTTATGCTATTTTTTTCTTCAAATAACGTTTTTAGATAGCATAATAAAAAAAATTATTCCAAAAATAGCGATTTCATTGTTTTTATGCAATATCTACTTGATGCTATTTAATCTATACTACTGCTGTTTTTATTGCACAAACCTTACTTAAAATTATTATTTCAATTTAATATATTTTATTCTTTGTCTAAAATAAATATCCATTAGATATTATAATTTCCATTTCAATGGGGAAAAATTACAGTTTATTTAAACCGTTGCAACTGTTTCTATTCGGAATTAATAATGGTCTGTGAATCGTCTGCTTTTAAATTTTTATTTTAGTGTTCTTTCAGAATTCATTGATAGCGTTTGGAAGCTGTGTGTTTATCTTTATTAGCATCGATCTTACAACGGCCATTCTTATGACGAGGACGAATTCTAATTTTTAGACATTTCTGGGCTAACTCAGTTTCTATAAAACAGCACATAAAATGATGATTACAAGAAAATGACTCTGGTATCGGACATTAGATGCAATTTTAAAGAATCAGTTTTCTTAAAGTTTGAGAATTTTATTTGACTGACTTTACATTGAAAGCGTAAACTTATAAGAATATTTTTAAAATATTTATTGGCTAGAATGATATCACATTAAGTGGAAATATTATCAAAAATGATTAAATTGTAAATTTTTTATCAAATCAAACTGTTAATTACTAAGCTCAAGCCTTAAATTTAATATGTTTACTTAGATAATTAAAAATCAGATGGTGAAAATTATGCGCCTTATATTTGCAACAAAATGCAAGCAAATTCCCTTTTTAGAGCTTTCAGATATGGAAAATAAGCTTATATGAAACATTTATACAACTCGATAGCTATCTTTTGAAAAAATATTAAACTTTCAAAAAAAAAATCCTTAAAATTTTTGTACATGGAATTGAAATTTATTCACAAAAAATTAAGTTTATCAGGTCTAATCAAATAACATCCATTTATTTAGCTCATTTGGGAAAACATAAATTAAATGAATAATAATAATAATAAACTATTTGAGTTATTTTCACTTCAATAGAAATTTCGAAAGACTAGAAGTATTGTATAAAAAGTCTTATGAACATTTACTTTTGAATGATATGGATAACAGCTGTTTACATTGAAATTGTTATATGTTATACTTTGCTTTTGTTTTACTAATGGTTTTCCTGATCAGGAGAGAGTTTTTATTTTAAATTTAGTTTAGCTTTAGATTTATCATACTCAATATGTATGACCCTTAAACGGAAACCTTTAGGTCAGAATAAAAAGATCCAATACAATTAAAAAAAATAGAAATAAGGATAAAAAGTAAAATTCTGTACACACACACACAAAAAAAATTAATAAAGTCAATGTAGTCAATTTTAATTCATTTATTAAAACCTTTGAGAACATTGGAGGAAATTGGGAACTGAGTTTTAGTACAGCGTGAGTAAATCTCTAAACTACGCATACATCTGGAATTTTTTAATCATTCGATTTTTTATTCTTCTTTAAATATAGTTATATGCTTATTTAATTGAACAAAAAAAAATTCTGAAAAAAATTGCTTTATCAAAAGTTTTATATAGAACGTACACAAATCGAAATTTATATAAATTAGTACATCGAATTTTTCAAATAAGAATCTACAAATTCAATGCATCCCAGGTTCCTAGTAGCACACAAATACTGTACAATATTGAACAATATTCGCAATATTGTTTAATATTGTAAAATATTGTTTAATATCATATAATATTGCACAATATTATACAATATTATGCTACAAGACTACCTGGGCTAGGAATAGAAAATCGAATTCATGTAGTTTATGATGACATGAAACAAAGTTATATGTTTTTTTTTTATTTCATTTGCTATGCATTATTTTTCAATTGTATATGTGTTTTTTTTTTTCCAGATATATTTGCCCTCGATGACGGAGACTGCATCTATTTGAATGGAGCAGAATATTTTCATTTCTCTCCAGGAGGTTACGATCCCAGCAATCATGTAATGAGCGATACAGAATGCCGTGCGAAATGCGGATCATTCTTTTTGCCTTATGCAGGAATTTTGAATCAAAAACTCTGTCTTTGCGCAAAGGATGAGAAAGGTAAATAAGCATTTTTATCTTTATTTCATCAGATCTAAACCTATCAATAATATGTAAATATAAAGAAATTTAAATCTAAACCAATTAATCCTATTTAAATGTATTAATCATATTTAGTAGTTATATCAACTTTAAAAAAAAAACGCCTTATACTTTGTTTATTGAAAATGGTGGAGTATGCCTAAAATTTCTTTTTCTTTTCTTTTTACGATCATCATGAAAGAAAATTCAATGCAATTTTTTAATCTAAATAAATCCAAACTTTAATGATCTTTTTTATACAATTATTTAACTTAAAATTTTAGTACGATGAAAATGAGTTTTACCTTTTTTCTTGTTATCTTTTTTGTTTAGCTTATTTAGTTAGATCTTTATCCTGCTTTACAAAAACTCAAGGGCTTCTTAGCTGATCGAGTGAGAGACAAGTATATTGTAGCGTTAGGCTTATAAGCCAGATAATATCCTTCGAGCTACTGGGTCCCTTTTGCTTGATTGGTATATTACTCGACTATAGGCCCAAACGTCGCAGGTTCGCGCCACGACCTTCCTTCAATTGCTACATTGGTGACCTTGACAACACAACCTTCTGCAACAGTCGTGGTGCCATCTACCGGCAGCAAAATCGTCAGACTGACTTGACAAAAGCAAAATAAACAAACAAAAAAACCCGTCAGACCCACTTGACGAGCAAGCAGCAACTCGCCATAACACTTGGCACAATATTAAAAAAATCGCTTCTTTGCCGCTTACTGGTGGGGAAGTACTGTAGCGTTAGCCTTATAAGCCAGATAATATCCTTCGAGGTGAAGGGTCTCTTTTGCTTGATCGATATGATACTCAGTTACAGACCCAAACATCGCAGGTTCGTACCGCGACCTTCAAATTTGCTACAATATGAAAAAGTATCAAAAGTATGAGGAAGTATTTGTACTTGACAATTCACCGAAATTCTGAAATAATTTATTTGCTTATTCATTATGTGACTTTAAAGTAACTTGCTCCTATAACGATGTAACTTGTAAATTGTATCAAACTTGCTGTCTTTCAGGTTTAATGCTTTGAGAACCAGTTCATTGCATTTCATCAACAATTGCTTTTCATATCGTCATTAATTTTTGTGAAGCAACGTATACTAATATTTTTATATGAATATACAAATCTTCAACTATAGTATTCGCTATTGAAACAAAAGTTAATTCATTTTATTATCCATCTTCTTAATGATAAAGTTTTGAAGCCACCAGCATTATTTCTTACTTTTAACATCTTAAAATTAAAATGGCTACCTTTTATATAGAAGCTAATTTGTCAGCGCCTGAATATATAATTTATGTATAGACTCATTAAACAATTTAGACAAAATTTTGTTGAAAATTAATGTTATTGGAAAATATGAGATTGATTTTTCGTCCTATTTATCTTTCAGAATCGTAAATAAAACCAGTATGGCTTCTAGTAAAATCCATCAAATTAAAACCAAACGATTTTTGTTTTGACTTCAACCGTAACCACCTGTTGTATACAAACAATCACACAATTTTGGAGCGAAAATTGAACCGAATATTTTTTCCTTTCTAAATTGCCAGATGTTTTCCCAGATGCCATACAAATAATTTCTAAATAAAAGTTGTTTGAAAATAAAGAAATTTCATGATGCCCATTAAATTATTCAAAATATTCTGGCTTATTGAAAAATTGAGAATTTACTTGATTTCCATTCTTCAGGTATTTTTTATGCCATTAAAATATTTTATTTAAACTTGCAGCATTTCATTCAATAGCATTTTTATTTTATTTTTATTAATGCTATTTCATGTGCAAATGTTTCCATTTTTCAAACATTTACTTAGCTTACTTTCAGTTTCGTTTTAATTTTCATTCTTTTTTCCGGTTTGTATATGCTTCTTTAAAAGAAAAATATTGGCACTCCAAAATGTGAATTCATTTTCGATATTAAAAATATTCTAAATATTGTAATACACTGATATATTCGTGATATTATTAAATTAATATTGTATCTTGTATGGAGTTATTGTATTACTACTTTTTATTAGAGGTATTAATATATTTTTTTAATTTACAAAACACCAGGATATTGTAGTTACTTATTCCTTTAATTATGAAATTTTGAAATATGGGAATGAATTTGCATTGAATATTTCTAATGGAATCCATAAATTCTGATTTTTTGATATTCAATTTAAAAAGAAATAAATATTGGAATGTCCCTGCTAATAAACTAGCAACTTATTAGCTTAAGAAAGTTGCTAATTGGTACCTTTAGCCTCTATGTAACCTGTATGGTCAAACAAAAAATTCTTTGACTAAATTGTATGTTTTGTTTTTTATATTTAAAAAAATTAAATAAATATTTAGCATATGAATAGTTTTTTTTTTTTTAAATCTGATATGAAGCAAGGATTCTCAGTTTTTTTTTTCTCATGAAATAATTTTATTCTAGATTTTTTTAGATTTTACAGATTATTGCATATAGTGGTATTTTTCAAAAATTGCCAATAGTAAATAAATGAAACTTTTTTTAGATATATGCATTATGGTTAATCATCTAAAGTATGCATTTTACTGATTTTCTAGAAATTTCATATTGAATTTAAGCATGTTCACCTTTTATAATGCTCAATTTTTCATTCAGAACTTTAAAAAAAATTCTTTATTCAATAATGCTGTATTTATTACTTAGTTTAAGTAGTTAAAATTAAATGAAAAATAGAAATCTTGCTCTTTTGAAACATTTATAAATGGTTTTGTAATCAGTGATGCTTGAATTTGATATTTCATGGAAAATTGCTGTTACATTATAAATAAATATGTGCTGTAATCTTTTTAGATCTGAAGAAAGAACTTCTTTTATTTGAAATTCATCATGTACCATTATATCGGATACTATTTACTGGTGTTTAAAAATATCTTTTCAAATCTATCAACTACTTTTTAATTCGGTTAAATCGTATGCAGAACTCAAGTATAATGGTACATAAGGGAATTTTTCTGTATGTTATTAATTTGAGCTATTTCTGATTGAATTATATAAAATTGATATGTTTTGTATAAGTTTCTTAATATGAAGGATAAAAACATATGAAATATAAAAACAAAAGGATTATATATGTATTTTTTTCTCTTCTTTCAAAAGTTGATGTAAATGTGTATTTCTTCATGTTATTTTTTTCACTTTGCAGTTGAAAAAGTCCCATCTGCTCCAATTGAAGAATGTGGAGCCAGTTCAGATCTTCTTGTCTTCTATCGATCAAACATAATTATTTCAGTAACTGGACTTAATGTGAAACCATCCGATGATGTTGTCCAGACAGCTACTGATGTAGTTTTTTCTATGAGTTATGAAACTGGTGAGGAAGTCGAGTTTACAATTGACTATGGTGATGGCAGTTTTGGAATATTCAATGATGTACATGATGTACTGGGGCACAAATATTATGTGCCTGGAAAGTATAAGGTTCAGGTATCAGCAAAACCTGTTGGTGCCCCAGAAGTAAGTTAAAATATTATTTAAATTTGTAATATTTTTTTTGGGGGGGGGGGTATTTTTGAAATACAACAATTTTTTGAAAATTAAACATACAGGATAATCTTAGTTCATTATTTTCAACTTATGTATTTATTAAAATAACAAAATATTGCCTTTCTTCCAATATAAATTAAGTTGAATTTGTTTTTTTTTTTTATTATTTAAAATGTTTGTGTTTATTTATGTGGGAGTCTAAATAAATCTTCGAAAAAATTAGACTCTTCAGATAGCAAGGTTTTAGTGGCATGATGTCTAAGTTTTATTTTACTATTTACAGGTTAGTTTCTTTTAGATTAGAATGGGTTATAACAAAATTAAAATAATACAAACGAAGGATGAAGAGACTTCTTTAGAAAAAATAAAAGAATTTATTTAGAGTTAAAGGGGAATATTTACAGGGGGAGTATTTACAGGGAAATATTAAAAAGAATTAAAACATGGAGATATTTAATAATCAGAAAGTTAGATCATTTCCTCTAGGAGGACGTTAGAGGAAGGGAAACATTAAGACCGAAAATATATATTACCGCGCATCCGCTGAGCTTTGTGGGAATCGCTGAGGCGTGAAGAGAGACGACCTCTCTTGACAAAAGTTAGTGGGCCTCTGCCTCAAAATTAATTGGGACTGACTTTCAAAAGACTGATAGATGGCATTGTTCTGGAATGCTAAACTAATTAAAAGTTATCGTCCTCTGGGAAATGATCTAACCTTTACAACTCCTGCTTTGGATTTCATATATCATCGGGTGTTGACAAAACAAGATGAAGGCAGATTTTGGTTAGTTAAAATAGTTCTGTGAGATATCTTACATTTATATATTTGATTTTAGAAAGAAGTTAATATTTAAAAAAATTACTTTTTAAAAATAAATCACCTTGTGATACTTCTGAGACAACTTTTCTTTTTGCAAAATTAGTGTAATGAAATCAAATATAGAAGTATTTATTTAATTCAAAATGTTTCAGTTTCATTATGATGTTAAAGGTTGTATTCTTGCACAATGCTTTCTCCATTTATAAAATATGTTCCCAAACTTGCAAATTTTTTACCCGCCAGGAAACACAAATTAGCATTGATAAAACTGAAGTAATTATCTACTTCAAACTATTTCAGACATAAAACTTCTTAATACTCCATCTCTTAATTAAAAAAAAAGTCAAAAAGACAAACAACTGACATTTAATTTTTTTATCATTAATGTATACAGTAAATTTATAAGGCATTTAGATGCCAGTATTCCTTAAACTGTAGTAATTTTAAATTATCTATTAATAATATAATCCTATATACAATCAATCTTATCTTATGTATCTTATCCAGAGTTGTGTTCCTAAATGCAATTTCAAAAATGTCGAAGCAACTGAAAACAAAATGATCAGAATGATAATGAATGTGTAATAATATTTAGGAAATTGGAGATATTCATAAAATCTCCAGCATTAAAGACTTCATAAACTAAGCTCTCTAAAAATTTCTTTTAAATTTTAAATATCAGAAACATCACACTAAAAAAATATCCTATCCCCATAATAAGAAATATCATAGATATATCCTATATTAATAATGCTTCTTCATTCTCATTGCCATCTTCTCAAACCTCCTCTAAGAATTGGTTCGAACCTTGTTTTTGTACCATCAATAGCATGGTTTTTATTTTTCTCTAATCTTTTTCCACTAGGTTCAATCTTAGGTTAATGTGTAGTGCTTATGCTGGTTGCACACACCATTCAATTCCTCATGAAATTCAGATTTTAATTGACTCTCTTGCAGTTTCATTTACTCAGTAATGATCTCTTAGTAATACTTTGTTTCTTTACTGTTTATTAAAATTAAATTTAAAACTAAATTTTATTCTAAATGTTTTTTTTTTTAACTTCAGTTTTATTCCTCAAACAGTACTTTGAGATCATTATTTCCCTCTTATTCTAATCAGGGATTGTCATAGATTCAAAAGTCCTAAAATTAACATGAAACGTTGCTGAATGTACCAGATGAGGAATCCCATGAATTGTATTAAATGTTCCAACATGATGATGTTATTATGCATATATTAAACCTTAAAATAGAACTTATAATGTATTTTGTAATTTAAATTATACAAAGGAGTTATTTAAGTTATCTAAAGGATTATAGCATGATCTCATTTAAATAAATAATATTGATTTTCTAGATGTTTAAAATAACATTTATTTTTAAAATTGAATAATTTTAATATATATATTCAAGCAGATTAGAAATGAAAAATAGAAACCACATAAAATTTACAAAAAACAGCACATTTATTAACTTGTCAGGGGATAAAATTAATGCATCAATTTAATCTCTCTCTCTTTAGATAGATATAGATATATATAGGTAAATTCATGATTGTCACTACTTACTAAAAACAATGATATTCATGTTTTAATGAAGGTTTTGTTCTGTTGAATGTTGAAAATATATGAGGAGATTGAAGTACCAAATTATGATACATTACATAACTTTTTGTTTGCTTGCAACTTTAGTTTCTTTTTCTTTCAAATCTTGGACCCAATGAAATAGTATGCAAGAGATTTCCCTCCTGTTAGACAATATTATAATTTTTTTTTGACATTCATTCACTTAATATTGTAAAAAGAGATAATTTTGATTGCTTACCTATTTTAAGTATATTACCTTCTTTTAAATTAAAGAGAGCCAAAATGGGAAAAAAAACTTGTTAAAAAGTGAAGATTCATACTCATACTTAAAAGATGTTATCTTTATGATTTAGTATTGAAATAAGAAAATTTGTATTGTCTGTTATTTAATCTATCTACATGCCATGATTTAAATTATGTCTCAGATATGCGGCATTTCTGCAGAAATGTAGATTTCAGCATTTTTAAAATCAAGTTGTTTGATTTCATGAAATTTAATACAAAACATGAATTGGGATGAATAGATTTGTATTTTTTTTAACAAGATAACTTTAAAAAAAAGCAATTTTGTGTAACTTTATTGTTTATAAAATTCATATTCTTTTTTGTTCCCAGTCTATATAATTCATGTCTGACTATCATTAATAGCTATATATTGATAAAATTCTTATCATAGTTGAAATTGAAATAATAAAAGGGAAAGGGTTTTATTTGTTATTTTTTAAACAGGAAGGAATGTATTTTATTTTTCAAAATGCATGTTTTATTCATTTGTTATTTTTTAAAAACTTATCTTTTGTTATAAATATTACTTCATTAATATTTTTTTTATTTATTTTTCATTCCAGTCTT
Source organism: Argiope argentata (assembly GCA_026289955.1). Lineage (NCBI taxonomy): Eukaryota > Metazoa > Arthropoda > Arachnida > Araneae > Araneidae > Argiope > Argiope argentata. Next base: position 589,537 of record JAOUZG010003912.1, read on the forward strand.
ACAGAGTATTGGCTAGTACTGAGGTGACAGTAGCTGATAGCATCGAAGATAAAAGTGTTGTGTTTAGCTGTCCACCAGTTGTAAAACCAACTGTTGTTGTGACTTGTAATTTAACAACCATTACTGGTGGTTTTGTTACTATGGAAATAGATTATGGAGATGCATCAGATAAAGTAATTATGGGACTTCCAGGTAAGTGGAAATCAATCGTTATTTAAAAATAAACATTCAGATTTATCTTTTAAAAATTTCTTTTCATACATTAGTTATACTGCATTTTTATTGTATTTGGAGCGTAACTCACTAAACTGCCGATGCCCAAAAGTAATGCTATGTATTTCTTTAAAATTTTATGATTTTTCCAATGAATTATTTAAGGAGTTTTTTGTGTATATGAAGTAAGCATTTTAATAAAATATAATTATGCAATTAGAAACTGTTTTAGAAGTGAACATTTTTTTTAAAAAAACATATTTTTAAAAATCAGATACAACATACTTTAAAGATTAATGATTAGATAATATTGCCGCAAAAAGAAAGACTCATGATTCCCCGGGGTTCGATTGGCAGAGCATTAGACTTCAAATCCTTTGGTCTTTGGTTCGATTTCTGACCAGCGCATTTTATCCAAAGACTGAAATTTTAATTAAAAATTGATCTTTTTATTTCTCTAAAATTGAGATGATTCTAGAACATTCTTCACAATTTGAATGAGATGATTCTCAAATTTTCTTCAGATATATAAAAGTTGAGTTCTTCATTCTGTTCTCCAGCAAGTTGCTTGATGCTAATAAATGCAACTGTTTCTAACTATCTGTGTCTTTAATTGAGTCTTCGTGACAATATATAAGTTGCTGATAAATATACAGATTTGTGGTGAAAGTTTTACAAGCCATGTAACAACCCTCGGGCTGAAGTGTCATTTTTGCCCAATGAGTATGTTTCTTGGCTACAAACCCTCAGATTATGAGTTCTGGCCTAGAGCTATATGCATCTGCCACAATGGTAACCCGGTGACCTTTATTAAGCAACCTTTGTACGCAGCTGTATGAAGCTGCATATTAAATTTTTTGGTGCCCTCTATCGGCAGCAAAAGTCACAAGGCACATGAAATACAACAGCCAACATTACCACTAACTCACACACATGCTCGCTATAAGCTTGACCCAATTGTATCATTTGTCTAACCACCGACTGACTAGTGGGAGAGTATGTGGTGAAAGTCTTATAAGTCAGATAACAACCTTCAGGCTGAGGTTCCACTTTTGTTCAACAAATATGTTACACAGCTACAAACCCTCAGATTGTGAGTTCAGGCCTAAAGCTATCTGCATCTACTGCAGACTCAATTTTTTCTCTGCAAACTAGATATTGCGGTGAATTTGTAACAATGAAATTTCAACTCCATAGAAAGTGATTGACTACCAAATATATAACTGTAGATATAAGTAGTAGTTTTACATTATACAGAAATTTAAAACTTTATTGCTTGATGAATATAGTAAATTTGAAAGAGCTTTAAAATATATTATTTTAAAAATAATTTTTATAACCGAAGGCAAAAATGAGATAAACTTCACTGAAAAGAAAATTTATTTTCAACATTTCGAATGTTGCCTTGCTGGAAAAGAAATCCATTATAACCCATTTATTCTTCATTTTAGATACCAATGTACAAGCTCTTGGTCCTCTTGTACCTCAGCATGAAACACCTGACATGTCTCCTAAAGAGTCGGGTTACATGTTAATTATCCCTCAACACGAACCTGTTAACACACGAGGACGCCTTTCTGCTGTACAGCTATGGGCCATAGAATCGGGAGCCATGGCAGTAACAGTAAGTTTCTTAAATCCTTGCATTTTCTATGGAAAGATTTTTCTATAAATAAATCATTCTTTTATGTCAACTTGTTTTTTAATTGTTCAAGTAAAACATTTGTTTTGAATGCAAAAAATAATGTATTCAATGAAACAAACTGTATTGTGTTTTAGAGAACTTTGGTCTGGTATATGAAGAAAAAAATATTTTATTTATAAGATGAAAAGAGCTTTGTTATTTCAGCTGCATTATATGTGCTTTTATCTGTTATGAATTTCAATGCATGATTTCACTAATATGGGAAATAATAGCTGTGATAAAAAATAAATCATACATTCTTATAAAAATGTTACTTTGCTTTGACTAACATTTTTTTATATATTAAATGTCTAAAAATAATGGCTTGTACTAAGAAAAATGCAAACAATTGATTAAAAAATTATTTACATTAATGAGGGTAGCTCTTTTCATTTTTGTATAAATTAATGAATTTCAAAACAATCATTATTAGTGTCTTTCTTAAGGTCCAAATAGTGCTGTACTAGATGTCTAGAAATATTGTCTTGTTCTAAGAAAAATGCAAACAATTGATAAATTTTATTTACATTAATGAAGTTAGTTCTTTACATTTCTGTACAAATTAATGAATTTCAAAACAAGTATCATTTTTTTCTTCCTGAATACCTAAATGGTACTGATCTCTTTCTGTTTTAAAAACTAAGTTGTTTATTTAGGACATCGTATTTTAGTGCAATTTTTCAGTAACATGGCACTAACATTAGCATATCAAGGTCTGACATCCATGTTTGATTATTTATTCTTTGTTGCCATTGATATTGGATGGCACATGCCACAAAATTTTAACTTTGTGGCTCTGATTTCATGCTTGCTTGAAACCAAAACTAATATACCAATGTCTGATATCAATATTTGACTATATTTATGCTACAGTGCTGTTTTTTTAAGTATTTGATGACAATTTAATATTTGGTGAAAACTGGTTTATTTATTTTAGCTACATAATGGCTGATTTCATGCTAATGAAAGGATCTGTTTTAGAATTAATTTAAACGAGCAGGCTGTTATATTCATTTCAGCTAATCATGTTGTTTCACTGTTTTATATTCAGGCAAATTTCACAATAAACCTTTTGTTGTTTTGACCTTATACTGATTGATATTCATACCACACAACAAAGTAATTGTCCATTTGGTGTATATTAAAATTTTATAGCAAACTTGGTGCAATATCAATAAAACACACTTATAATTCTTTGTTAGATGTACTCTAAGTACTTTTTATATAAAGCCCTTTGTGTTTATATATAGCTATCTGGCATTAAATCTTCATTGCATCGCTAATTATTTGATTGATCTTTTTTTTTTCATATATGATTGTTGTTTATTTCAGTAATTATTAATGTGAGACTACATTAAGGTACTATTAACAAATTACTTGCAATGATATTTTATATATAATTGTCCAAATTCTATTCATATTATATATCTTTATTGCCTTCATTGAACTTTAATGATCACTTCAAATAGATACCTAGTATATACAAGATTTATTACATTTCCTAAAATTTATTTAAAAAAAAACCTGTCTTCAAATGGATTTATATCTAGCATCAATAATTGTATAGAATTTTATTCATGTCTATTAATTTCTTTTGAGATCTCAACATAAAGAGAATTTTTATGATTATTTTTCTTTTTAATTTTAGATGGTGTCTTGACTTTCGAAGTATTATAAAAATTATTAAATGAAAACAATTTTTTTATTGAATTATTCAAAAAAAGGAAAAAAAAAAAGATTTATATTGATTGCATCATAGAACAAAAAAATATTTATTGATTGTAATAATCAACAAAATGAAAAATATTTTCTTTATAGCATTATTCAACAAAATGAAAAACAATTATTTATCAATTGCAGGTTCTCAGGAGGAGATGCCCGGAAGGTACAATTTGCCCAGTCATTAGGGACATCCGTACTTGCAGCAAGGAGGACTCTTTTTGTGCGCAATTGCACACATGCACTAGCAACAAAATTCTTAAATGTCCACATCATAGATTAAATAAAGTTTTAGAGTTTGAGATAGTACATATAATTCAAATTACAGTTGAAATTGGACATCAGTACGTGACTCTTACAGACACACCTGAAGTTCTACCTGGTGATATAATAGGTTTTATATCTACAATGGCTAAAGTTGCATACAGGTGTGTATGCAACCCTATTTTTGAATATGTTTCTTTCTTCCTTTGAAAAACATATATTGAAATATAAATTTAGACATGAATCGACACAAATTTTTATTTTGATATGTTTAAAGTTTCACTATTTTATTCAAAGTTTTTATAATGGTAATGTAAAATCCCTTTTTTTCATGGCGTTTCTTTAGCGTGAGCAGTAGAGACAATGATCACATCCAATTTTAGACCCAAATTTTTATTCACATGTTTATATGTGACACAGCACAAAAATAAAATAAAAATATGAAAAGAAACACAAAACTCTCAGCTCATCATTTGTCTTGCCACACTAAGACTGACTTCTCTTCAAACTCTTTCTCTTCTTTACCCTCTCCATTAGGCAAGTGGGGTTGCTATAAGAGGTGAGCAGGGTTGCTAAACTTGGGAAGTCTTACATGTAATTAATGCTGCATTAGCCCCCTTTCACATTTTTTGTCATTTAGAATATTTTTTTGTTGATCTCTCAGATTTGAAATCTAATGAAACCCTAAATTTGCTTATATGAAATTAATTTATACCATACCAGACAGTTCATGTCCAAAAAAATATGATTGCATTGTTATTAATCAGAAACACTGAATAATAATTATGTTATTTATAAAGGGGTCTAAAAATAATTGGTTAATTTTTATGAAATTAAGGATTCAAACAATAACAGAGCATAAAGTATAAGAACACAAACTGACATCTGGTTTAAATTCATATTTTGATAGAAAGGAATAACAGATTTTTCCATTTAGAAATGAAAATTCTTTAAAATTGCTAATACAATATTTGTTATAAAAATTTAAGAATTCCATGCAGAGAAAGAACATTTTATTTTGAATCTTTGATTATTCCATGCCTTTATCATTAAATACAAGAAAATTGAAAGAATATATTATACAATATTTTAATTAGTTTTTTTCTTAGTAAATAGAAAAACTAAGTAGCATTAATAATTAATTTATACAAGCTATTTATTTGATGCAAGTACTAAAGATATGAACAATTATTCTAAACTCCTAATGATATGCATTTGCGAAAGTGCTTTTTTTTTTTAAAAAAAATCTTGTTGAACATTGCAACCTGCTAAATGATTTCCTGCAATTTGCACTCTCTTCCTCTCACTTCTTTAAGAAATATAATTGTGAGATAATATAAAACTTATTCCATGTTATAAAAGCATTATTTATAATATAAAAATCTGTATGCATGTATATAAATGAACTTTTATTTTGTTATCTTAAAATTTAACTGTTTTATCCAAAGTTTTAAAACATAATTATTACATTCTATTAATTTAGCTTCAAGAAATGCCTTAGATTTTGAATTTTGATTCTATAAGAAAAATTGTTTTTTATCCGTTTATTCATCTGTAATTATTATTATGCTGTATTAATTTTAGAAAACCAAGTTCAAAGGAGGAGCCTGATTTAGGTGCTATTACTTTTGATGTCAAAGAAACTGTGATACCACAAGAGATTCTCACTAATACACAAAAAGTGCACTATTTACAAGCTATCGTCAATAATCCAATAGAGCTTGGAGTGCAATATCTCTTTAACAAAAAGATAGGTATGTTTATTCAGAATTATTTTTCTTCTCTATTTCATTGTCAGTTGAAAAAAAAATGAATGAAGGATTTATGTTATTAAAATTTCAAAAAACAATGTTCTCCTTTCTTATATTATGTTTTACAACATTTTCAAACTAAAAATTATATTAAAGGTTAAATTATTGGAAAAAAAATGAGGAAACATAATAATAAATGATAATATAAATTTATTCCAGAATTTTAGCTATCAAAGAAAAAGAAAAAAAGAAAAATTAATGCCACTAAGTTAAGAATGAATGATTTTTTTGTAAGTATTTTGTTCTAAGTATTTATAACTTTAATATTTTTGCTTCACTATAGGAATGCACGACGTAGTTATGAAACTTTCTAATAAGTTTTCGACAACTCCTGTGCTACGAAAGCAAGAAGTTGACTCACAGAGACCTCTTAGTGGACTGAAATTAAGTGTGACTCCACCAGATGTGTCTACAACAGAACAAGTGGTAATTGAAATAAAAATAAGTGGTGGTACCTTTGTTGATGTTGTTTGGGAATTTGGTGATGGTAGATCCAAAAAGGAATTTTTAAGAGGTATGTTCTTTTGTTGAATTTTATATACAAAAATTCTGAAACTAATATAAAGATTCTTTTTATATTACTTTATATTTAAGTTAAAAGATCAATTTTTGGTAAAAATATAAAAAAATTTTATACAATATTCTAAATTTCTCTATAAATCTTTTATACTTTGCTTTTTTTGCTCATTTTATTTTTGAGAAACTATATTTGTTTTTATATTTGTATAATTTGTGTTTTAATGCTATTTTATATATTTAAATGCTACTTTGTTAAATTCTTAATTTTGGTGAAATCTTCTTACATGATCCTGTTAAATTGAAATTTAATGAATATCTTGTGTTTAAATTTAATATAATTTTTTCTCCATTCGATTACTAAAATATATTCTATTCATTTAAAAATGTTTAACAGTAATTTCAATGCTTTATAATGGAAATTTTTTTTAAATTATATTTACTAGTTAAATCCAAATTTTTTAAAGAATTGGATAAAAATAAAGCATATCTGTTAATTCAGGATTTGAACATTGTTTTTAAAAAGTTTTCCATAAAGATTTTTATTTTACTCCTTTATTTTAGAGAAGGAGAGAGTTCAAAAAATGTTTGGCTTTTAATTACATTTTTGTTTCATAGTTTTTTTTTTCATTCTGTTTTATGTAAAAGTTTGAAATATTTTTTTTAAAAAAAAATTATTTCTAATCTGTAATTATGTGCCTTATGTCTTACAATTTAACAGAGCAAATTCTAAACAGTGACATCTTTTAAGAATACATGCAATTACTTCTTTCATTTTCTTTTACTTATACTAACTGCATTTATTGATAGTTGGGATATAAGTTTGGAATGATGATTTCTCAGTATTCTTGAAATGAATATAATATAACTTTGCATTTGCTTTAAAATGAGAAAATACTTTTAAATGAAAAATTTATATCATGCCATTAATTAATATTTTTTTCTTAAATAGTTGACTGTAGAATTTTTAAAGAGTAAAATTATTTATTTCAAAACATACATTCATAAACTAATTAAATTTTTATTAAATTTTAGTAACAACAGGAAAACAAGGAATGCATTGCAAAAAATATATATTAAATATCTCTATGTCTAATGGAATTTGAAAATGTTTAAATATTCGCCAATATTGAGCTAATTTAATTATAATTTGGTATATTTAATTATTGAGGTGGAAATAATTTTAATTATAACTAAGATAATTTACATAGCCCATTTATTAAAGCAATACTTAGTGGAAATTGATCAAACTAAAAAGCTTTGTCCATTCAAAAATCATGAGCATACTGCCTTTCCAATTGCTGCATTTGTTCTCCTTGGAATTTTTAACTTATAAATAATTAATAACAATTGGAACTACAAGAAAATAAAAAAAAAAATTAACCAAGCAAACAGTTAATTATTATTAAAGTGGATATTACTTGCCATTAAATTTAGTTTTAAAAATTATAAATTTTAACTGTAAAACAGCTATTTTGCAATTGCCTTTTATTAAATACAATTAATTCATTTTATAATTTAAAAATTAATAAGTGTTTAGATAAATTTAAACAAATATTGATGTAAAATTGATTTCTATGATTTTAAAGTATTTGAAAAGGAACTAATAATTTAATTTTTTGAAAAGTATTAAATGAATTATTAGGTCAACATAGTATTGTGTTTCAACTCTTTCTGATATAAAATATGTTCCAATTTTAAATATCCCTCGTTTTTCATAAATGATTACTTATAAGTAAATAGTTCATACTAAAAATTTAAATTTCTAGTTTTATTTTACCATATACAAATAGTATTGCCAACAATATAGAGATTACCAATTTTGGGTAAGGTTCCATTAGCATCTAAAGAAAAGTTTTAAAAAAATATTGTTAATAATTTTTAAACCACTTTCTTACTTTTTTAATTTTGCCTAGCTATATAATCTGTACCTTTTATCTTGCATTAATTTACATTCTAGTTATTGAATGTACCTAACTAAAGTTTTAGAAGATTTAATTACCATTTAACTACAAAATGTATAACTTATTATTTTATTTCTGTTATAAAATAAATTATGAAATAATTTATGATAAACTTTAGAATGAAATGCATCTGTTCTTTATTGTTTTCCTTTTATATGAAACTAATAATGCATGTTTTTTTTCTCTTTTGTTTAGAGGTGAAGAAAGGTGGGAAATATGAAAAGACTTATAAATATCCAGAACCAGGGGTTTATGTCATTCGAGTTAGAGCTTCAAATCCACATGCTAACTTCACACAATCTCATGTTCTTAGAGCACAGAGACCAGTTCTTCCAATATATGGTGTTACAACCAATACACCTCAGATCCTTCCTAGTAAGTTTTGATCTGTTGCCTTTTTTGTAATGTGAATCACTAATTGATTTGCATTGAAATGAGATGAGTGGATTAAATTTATGCAAACTTAGATTTTATACTGTAAGGAACCAGAAACATAAATACCTTAAATAAAGTCTCAATTGTCTTATATCTCTATTCAAGCTCTGCACTTAACTTTAACAAAATGCTGCAATTGTCAGAGTGAATCGCCAATTCTGTTAGCGTTTGTCTTTCCAAAAACTTCTCAGATGGCTTTTCTCAATTTTTCGTGTTGTTCAACCCTTTTAAAAAACTGAAGGGGTTGAATCAGTCATCTTATCTCCTGCTCATTATTTTCATTTTTGGAAGTGGTAGATTTGCTCATTTTGTGGCCCTAGGCTATTCACTGTAAAAAATTAGATAATTTAACTTTTAAAACTTTTTCAAACTTCATTAGCATTTTGATGATAGATTAAAAAATGTTTTTTAAAGTAATTTTTTGAAAATTTATCCTTTATTTATGCAGTTATTATGATTCATTACTTAACATCCATATTTGTTTACTTTTATGTTTAAATAAATGCTTGGTATTTATAATTATTTTAGTAATTGCGTGAATGTAGTGAAATGATTAGGAAATTGATTAAGAAGACTTGACAAAGTAATTTTACCCTAAAATTTTTTAATCACAACATTTATATGTTTTAAAGCACTTTTTTGGGACAATTTGGCACATAACATTTTAAAATTTAATTATTTGCACTAGTTTCTTGACTCTAGTGACCCTAGACAGTCACTTAGCCAGTCATCTATAGCCATAAGGCAGAAATAAAAGCATAATCCCACAGATCTTAAACCTTTAAAAGACTATTTTGCCTTTTAAGGGGTAGTGGTATATTAAAATCCTTTTAGAAATGAGATAGATTCAAGAAAAGGAATTCATTCAGTTTAATGGATAAAGTTAATTTGATTATTTAAATAAATCAAGATATATAATTTTATGTGAGATAAGAAACTGGAACTTTTAGGTCTCTGCATTATTGAAAATTATGTGTAGGTTTACTGACTTAACTGCACACAAAGATTGATGAATTTAGTGAAAGTCTTAATATCCTAAAAAGGGCTAATATCTCATAAAACTTAATCTTACATTCTAATAGCAATGAAACTAGATCCCATAATAATCATTTTCTGCAACTATTTGTTATTTAGTCATAAGAAGTTTCTTCATTATTTTTAGATTATTTAAACAATACATAATTTTGTCATTTAAAATGTGTTATAAAATAGGCATTTCAATATAAAAGTATCAAATTGATTTGGTTTATGACTTCTCTGTTTAGGTTCAATCATGTTTGAATTAACGTATCCAGCGTCCGAATTACTTCCCACAAATGCAACTGCTGTATTTACATTTGGCGATAAGAAAACATGGAAATGGAACATTCCAAAAGAAGGTGAAGGGATACAAGAATCTTTTGAGCACAAGTATCGAAAGCCTGGAGTGTATCTTGTTAATATCCGTATTTCGAACATCGTTACATCTTACACTCTTTTAACTGAGGTAAATGATGCAAAGAGTGCTATTTCATTGTGATATATTCATCATTACACATACATGTATAACATATTATACAAATTTATTCCAGTACATTTTTTTTTTTGTTAAATGAATAAAAAAAATTTAGTGTAATGCAAAATTCAATAATGGATCTTCTTTGAGTTGATCAGTATATATATATATATATATATATATATATATATATATATATATATATGCAAAGTTCAATTAATGCAATTTAATTAAATTTTAAATTGCTTTGTCGTAATTTTAATATTCTATTTTGTTGGATTTCTGGGGACATTGGTATCTCTTTAAAGGATCAAGCAGATGTTGCTGCAAAAGCAATTAGCTCTAATGGGGGAAATGTTTATTCAATTTCAAGAATTAGATCAAATTTTAAAGCAATGTTCGCTTCTTATAGGGCAACTTACATGGGGCTTGCAACTTGGTAGTAAATTGCATTTCATCCAACCATCTATTTCTGGGCTTAAAGCTGATTTTCTCAGCTTAGAATGAGTGTCATGTTTACAAGGTTTCGCATAAGTCATATTTATTTTACTCACAAGCATTTATTCCATTGGAATACAGCTCCAATTTGTGAAAGATGTCGTAGCTAAATTTCTGTTCATAATCATATATGAAGGCTCTAAATACTGCTTTCTAAGAATAAAATATTTTGTAAGATATTATCCAAATTTTGAAGGTATAATTTATAAACCTTACCTTGTTTATGTTTTTTCATTTTTACTTGACATTGATTTCATGCATAATATTTAATTTCTATTTTTACATTTTTCTATTTATTTTACATCTCCTTAACAGTTTTTAATGAGTATTTGTTTTTATTTTTTTGTATCTTAAGTTAACTTGAGTTTCGCACAGCTCTTGGTCAATATTGGCCCTTGAACCAGAAAAAAAATCAATCGTCCAATTATTGAGTTGCATTGATATCAAATGAATACTGTAGAATTTGAACTCTAATATCATTTAACCAAGAAAAATTCTTTGTTATCAGTGAAAATAAATAATTATACATACTTATTATTTCAGGTTGAAACTGCCGTTAGAATCCGAGATCTGGCCGTTAATGTTCTTTATAGTCCTAATCTTGGAAGCCATGATCAAATTGCTGGTTATGGGCCTGAGAAGAATAAGTTCCCAGTTGAACGAAACGTTACTTTCCATATGAGTGTGGCTACAGGTACTGTTATGCTTTGCTGTTAAGTTAATGTGAAATGCTACATTTCTCTTCTCAAATTGACATGTTTCGTATAGCTACTGTGTTGAAAGATAGAACATTGTATTTTATGGATCAATTTTAAAATTAAAGTTATTTTGATATAATCATATTCTTTTTAAATGTAAAATAAAAAAAATGTTAGTGAAGTTAAAAATAAATTTGTTGTTTACACCATAATTGAGAAAAATTGGTGAGAAAAAATAAGAAATTTTAAGTCTTCAGAACTGAAGACATATTTAAAATTGCAACAAAATATATATTAAAACATTCATTCCTTAATTACCTTCAGTGATTCAACTGGAAATTCATTCTCATTTAATTGAGAGCCGATGCTCTGTAAACAATTTTTGGTTTGCAATTGTTTCTAAAAGCAATACAAACAAAATGTTAAGACTAATTTCTTCAAAAATAAATTATTTATTGAAATAATTTATTCTGTCCCTCTTTAACCCCTTGCAAAAGAATGAATCCAGTTTTGCATTATAAAAAGTAATCAGAGCTTGCAGTTGTGAATGAAAAAAAAACTTTTAGAAGGTTTTTGCTTCCTGATCCAATGAGATAATTGTATCCAATTATCATATGGATCTTATTACTTGTTTATTATTTTTGTGAAGTTATTAATTTGTTAATTCTTTGCTGCAACAACTTAAACTACTCATTTCATAAAAAATAAACATTTGTATGTGTACTAATCATCAGAAGCTAATAGTATGAAATTATTCAGATTTTTTTTAAAGTATGGAATTTTAGAAAGTAAATAAAGAAAATGTATTATTTACATCATTACTTGACTTTTTGTGAAACTTTTTAGAGCAGTTAATCTTATTATATTAAGAAAGTTTCTATATTTCTGTAATATTTCTCCCCAATCATATTTTAATTAAATTTTTTTTATTATTATAGGTGAGGTTGAATTATATATTGTACAAATGGCAAATGGTACCACATTAATGAATGCTTCTGACACTACTTATACAACAATGTTTCAAGAGGTTAGTACCATTTTAGGACCATAATGAAATTTGTTATTTATTTACTTAAAGATTTTGTGGATAAAAATTATAATAATTTTAAAACTTATTGTTTTTCTTGCACAAACTTTTGAGAACATATATCTTTTTTTTTATCTGTGTATTAATGAATTATTATATTTAACTTTAGAGAATTAAGATATTTTCAGTATATATTAAGACATTTTGAATGCATAAATTTTTCTGGCTATTTGACTATTTGATTTATTTTTTAAAAATTTTGTAGCAATATTATTAAAATTTTTGGTTTTCTGAGCCAGTTATATTGTTGTATAATGTTATATGATAAAATTATACAACAACAAATAAAAACCTATGTGAATTTTGCTGAGGATGTGGAAAAACAGCATAATATTTTTAGTTTTGATTTCCTATTGAAAAAATAACATTTAAAATACTTTAAGAAATATATATTTGTGAGTTATTTTCATTGCCCATATAATATCACTAATGTATGCTCAATATTAACTCTGTTCCGCAAAATTCTCATTTTTAAACTAAGCTTGTAGTCGTCCATAAAATGTGATGAATAAAAAAAGGATATAAATTTGAAATTTATTTTTTAATTAAAATTAAATGAATTAAAACATTTTTTTATTGGAATAAAAATATGCAAATAAATTATTTCTAGCTATTTAATTACTTTGTTATTCTAGTTTAATATTTTAGTTATGTTTAATTTATTATTTTATGTAATAGATAAAAAGAAAATTGTTATTGATTTAATTAGAAATTACTGTGCATGAAATAATAAAATAGGAAATTGAAGAATTTGTATGTTTTGTTCAAAAATAATTATATGTACTTTTTTTTGAAAAAATATTTGTTTCTTATTTTTTAGCCTGGATTTTATAATTTCACTGTATCAGCATACAATCATGTACAAAAGACTACAGATCCAGTATTCTTGTTTTTATACATCATGGAACCTGTTGAAGGCTTAATTGCTATTGATAATGTTAATGCCACATTGGAGGAAGAAGAAGATAAAGAATTTGAGGTAAGATTTACTAAATTTCAAGTATAAAGCATGTACTGTGCTTGTATATAAAAAATGTACTCTTTTTTAAATCCTATTTTTATTTGTTGTCAAATGTCATTCAGATATGCTTTGAAATGTTCGTTGTTTTACTTTTTTTTTTCAGGATAAAATCATTGTTATAAAGTTACACTTTTACAGGAGGAAGAAAACTGCCATAAGCTATAATTCAAATAATAAATACTTACTGGTATTAGATGCATATTGCAAAAACTTTAATTATGCTATAAAAATTTTATATGAAGACAAATTATTTGATGGTAAATAATAAAGTTTTCCTAATAATGTTATTGCATTTGTTTCCTTGTTTCAAGGAAGTAATTTTTCTTTTTACAAATAGAAATAAATTTTATTTACATTTGAAATATAGCAATATTTTGTAACTTTCCCTTAATTTAAAAGTAATTCCTAAAGTGATTTTCTAAAATAAAATGTCCTTATGACTTTTAAATATTATGTTTATATTAAAAATCATTTTAACTTAGGGAAATTATATATATATATATATATA
>JAOUZG010003912.1:603549-631199 GCA_026289955.1 Argiope argentata
AATCATAGAGAATATAGGTTGAATTTTTAGTTCTTTTTATTCCATCATGGGAGCAGGCATTATTTATAAGCGAAGGTGACGTACACAACACAGAATGACACAACACAGAACTGACAGAAAAGCTAAGTGTACAAAAAGGGGCGGGAAATCATTATCCCTGGTCTTAAATACCAAGACTTTGATAGGGATAAATATTTTTTATAGAGCTTATAAACTTGGATTTCAATGAGGATTTCTATGACTCACGCATAAGAGACAAGGGAAACACAGGGATCTTTTTAAAGGTACTTTGTTTATGGCAGCAATTTTCATCTCTCATACGGAGTATGAGAAAGTAACAGGCGTTTAGCTGTTTCAGCAATTTTGCACAGCTTCTGTTGAATTAATTAACTAAAGCAAGTGGAATGGATCAGGAAATAAGAGAATATTTTAAGAATGATATTACTATGGGCTAAATTAAGATAGGGCTTTGGAAATTAATTAGGATTCAAATTAAGAGTTTAAAAATATTATATATATATATATATATATATATATATATATATATATTGCATTAAAATGTATCTAACAAAGATGAAATATAGAATATGGGACAACAGTTTGATAAAAGACCCCATTTTAATTCTTATCACAATAAATACTATTAAATGCCAATTTTGCTTTAGTTTTGTTTTTCTTAGACTACCATTCAATATTGACATTTAAGCAAGGTGGAAAAAAATGGATTTTATGAAATTCTTTTCCAAAATTTATAAACTATTAGTTTTACAGTCAGAATTAAATGATGGCTCTTTGAAAATATTTTAATAAAAAATAATAAAATCTTTGATGGAATATCAATTCTACTATTTATGGTATTAACTTAAAATTCCCTAATATGAAATTATTTCTTAAAAATCCATTTTGTTGGATGCATTCTCTTAAGTCCAATTCTTTTATCCTACACATATTTTGGATCACGCTTCAGTAGCCTTTTAAGTCAGGCCTACCTGTTCCTTTCACTTTTACTTTCTCATATATGTAATACAGAGAATCTACATTGATTGTCAAACAGTTCACACTCAAAATTTTGGCAAATTTCCATATTTTAAACCTTTTTTGAGCTTTAAAAATACATTTTTGGATAATATCCATCTGTCTCTAATAAAGATATCTAATAAAGAAGGTTTTAATTTAGGTGGCTGAAATTCGATATATGATTTGCTTAACAAAATTTGCAGATTGCTATCAAATTTTGGGCAAACTCTGTCCAAAAGTAGTCCAAAGTAACAAAGTAATTGCAAAATAGAGAGAGTTATATAGATAAAATTAGATACACAAAGTTAACATCTATGTGATAGGCACCTGCTAAAATTGTAGCCAAATTCAACTAGGGATTGATTGTTTGTCAATCAGTAGTTCTAGAAACATAATATCTAATTGCTTAAATATATCAAATTTGGAGTGAGATTTTTGGACTACACATGCAATCTGGTGTCAAATTTTTGGATCAATCAATTCAGAAAAAAACACAAATTCATGTTTTTCTATACTATTGACCTATGCCATTAATTATTGAGCAAAAACTCACCAAGGATGTAACAATACCAAATATGTAAATTCAAGAAATTAATTCCAAATGTTAATATTTTGTATTTATTGTATTCTAATGCCGACAGAATGCCGAAGTCGATTTCTATCAGGTTAAGTGTTATACAGAATATGTTACAGTGTTTACAGAAAGTTTTGAGGAGAACACTCCTGTTAGTTATTTTACATTTTCTTTATGCTTATTTATGTACAACTATTTTTAAGAAATTTAATTTCTTTATAAACAACAAATGAAACATTATCTTTTTAAGAATATGTCACCTGGTCTAAATTATCAGATTTGAATGATGGTATAAGTAAGATTATTCTTTTAATATTGTTTATCTAGATGTTACATGAACATATTTTTGAAAGGTAATGGGAAAAGTGGAAGAAAATTGCATGCAAGAATTTTTATTAAGAATTTCTTAAATTGCTTTGCTTCTCCATCAAAACTCCATTTAGAAATTTAATTTAACTTTGTAATGATTTGAGGTAGGATCTGCTTTTTTATGACTTTAGGATCGTAAATGTTAATCATTATTTTACTTATTTTCAACATTTTAGCATAAGTTTTTTAATGTTTGTTAAATATAATTAAAATAATGTATTCTTAAGTTAGTGTGGCAATAAAAAAAAGTGATTTGTTCTTATTTCCTAATCAATAATTGTTAACAATAGCAAGATTTTGTTCTTAATAGCCCATAATACTATCTCAAAATATTGATTAAACTAATTGTTCAAGACATATCTTGAGATGAAGCATATACTAGTTATTGGCTGTGTGGCATTAAAATTTTTGGATGTAATTTAATGTGATTAGGGATTATCTTTCATATCAGAAAATCAAATATAATTATGTTAAACAATTTCAATTCTTTATTTAACTGTTTATTGAAATACTATGTAATAATTTTGTATATTCATACAAGTGTAAAAATCGTGATTCTGATCTCGTCTTTCCTTTCTAATAGATTTATCTTGAACGTGTGGGTACAGACACATGTCTGCTAGTTGACTATGATGATGGAACAGTTCTGAGAGCATTTGGTAATGGTGAAACTTGTAATGACACTGCAGAAGAAGTCGTGTGGGAGGGAGAACTTGAAAATCCATTGGTTATTCGACACTCTTACATATCTAAAGGCTACATTGATGCATTTTTCAAGGCATTTAATGCCATATCAGAAGTAAATACTACTGTACGATTCTTCATTACAAACCAGACTTGTAAAGCTCCAGATTTATCCATTAGAAATAGGATTCCCAGCTATTATTTAGCTCCAGAAACTTTTAGGTAAAGTTGGTTTTTGTTTTATTGATTTGTGTTCCTGTATGCATGAATTGAATTACATACTATTTTTGCTGTGTTGTTACATAATGTTTTCTGTTTGAAAATATACTATGTACACTAAAGTTAAGTTTGTTCAACAAATTAAATGCTTTTAATCTATTAATCCTCATATGAAGGCAACTAATCTGTAATTAAAATGATAGCATGCTCTTGCTTCTTTTTTGTTTTGCCTGACAGGTCAGTATGTATTTCTGAGTTCTGAAGCAATATTTATCTGGCTAATGTTACCCATTGATAAGATGTTAAAGTTAAAATGTTAAAATTTATATATATTTTCTTCTCTAAGCCTATCAAGAAATAAAAATTATTTATTAATTTAGAATCATTTTATCAAGTAAATAAACCAAAAAATTTTATGGGTTTTTAGTTTTCCCACGGGACTAGGATACAAAGTTTCCAGATTTCTTTCTAAAATTGCATAAGTTCCATATATGCTTTTATGCTCTTACTTTCCTACTTTCTGCCTTTTTATTCATTTTGCTACCCTGCTTTTGCTATAGCATTAGAAAAGAATCTGTTAAAAGATCAAAATTGAATTATTTTCTTGTGTTTATAAAAAAAGAAAACAATAAAGTTTATAATTATTAATTCAAAACATGTTTGTCATGCATGTGCACATTAAAATGATTTAATTAAAAAGTTTCAATTAAAAATTAGTAACAAAATTTTACTTTCTAGTTTTATTTATCTTGAGTTTTAGAGTATTTTAATTTTTTTTACCTGGCATTTTATTTAAAATTAATTTAGGTATTAACAGTTAAGTAAAGATGCAATATTTAGCAATATTATATTTTAACAGATCTTTTTTCTCTTCACTATTAGTTATAATATTGTCATTTTGTTCCAGATTTATAAGTCAATTATTAAACAATAAAATTATTTGTAAAAAAAAAGTATTTAATTCACAAAATTACATGCTTTAATTTTTTCAGAATTATCTTTAGTACCATATTACATTTCCTTCTTATAGGTCACTGCCTGTTGTATTATATTCATATACCACCATGAAGTGTAATGATTCTGCTGACACTGTTCGAAGCTGGAGTGGCTTTAGATTGAATGAAACAAATGGTCAAGTTCTTGAGGAGATTGATCTGACAATGGTTGATTCCTACAGAAAATCCATGCTTTATTTAAGACCATTCTTCTTAAAAGGAGGAATTTATAAATTTAAATTTACTGTGAATATGACAGGTAATTTTTTTTCTCATTACTTGAAAAAAATTTCAATTTGAAATAAATTTTTATCAATGTGAAAAGTTTACTGCAATGAAAATGAATAAATAAGCATTTTACCATGGTGAATCATTTGATAAAGCAGTTAATAAATTTTTAAATTAATTTTTTTAATTTTAATCAATGGTATAAAGTGCCTTTAGAGTAGATAAACTTCATAAAGGATTATCATGCAAAAAGATATAATCATTCTAATTTTTTCCCATTAAAAAGAACTAAGAGGTAACTATTTTCTATATATACATACATTTTTCTAACTTTTAAAAATAGTTTTCTTATTTTATTTGTCCCTCTTAAAGTCTTTCCAATTATCTTTTTTTAGTTATATGTTTTTGAATTTTCTGTCTTTTTTTTTTATAGATATTTCCTGTGATTTATAAAAGACAATTGAAGAAAAAAAATTTCATAGCTTACAAAATTATTTATTTCAATTAAAAGGCTATAAAAAACTGATTCTAGAATTGCATTCAATATAACTAAATATATATGCTAAATAACTTTTAATTAAAATGACTTTTCATACATTTTTTTTCAAATAAACTGTGATAACTTTGATAATTCAAATCAGATACACATTATTAAAAAAAAAATGCTTGAAATTTATGAATGTTTTTTAAGATTTTTATTTACTCACATTCATTTCATAATATTTTTTGTAAGATTATTTTTTAAACTATTTTTTCCTTTCTGTGTTAAAGTGATTGTATCCACACTAATTACCTAGATTAATTTTTTTTCTTTTATTTGCTTTCTAAATCCTGTCATATTGCAGAAATATAAAACCATTTCCAACATTGTAGAGTAAAAATCAAACCTGATTTTAAATAATTTAAAATATGAATGCTTGTAGGAATGTACAACATGTTTTAAATAAATTCTTATTAAAAATGCATTAAAAGAAATATTTATTTTCCATTTCACAAAATTATACTTAAGTTTTTCTGTTTTTCTAAGTGTTTAAAAGAAAATTTTGCTGAATTTTTTGTTGAGAAACTATTAATTTTTATTAATTAATATGTTTCTCTTTGGTAATTAAAAAGTTCAGTTTGATTAACAAAATAGTTTGATTGCAACAGTAGCTTTTCATTGTACACTATATTTTTCTTTAGTTCGTGTTGTATACATTTTAATAGATGTTTATGATGAAGAATAGCTAGGTAGAAAGAATGTTAATTGACTAAATATTCATTAAATTTTCTCTAAAATCTTAATTAATAAGATCTTGAGAGCAATTTTTATAACCATAAGCATATAAGATTGATAAAATTGATTAATATTTCATAATCTATATAGCATCTAAGCTATTAATTTTCAAAGATATTCTGTCATTTATATGGCTTATGTAGGAATAATGATTTAGTCATGGCTTAATAGCTATTTCCAAACATTCAAGCTAAGTATATTTTTTTAATTAAAAAAAAATATTTTGAATTACACAATTACATTTAAGTAAGTTGTTTGAAACATTAAGTGTATTTCTCAACAAATCATCAAGTTTATATGCGGCCATTTTTGTCCAATCCTATTAGTCATATTTAGTAATATATTTTTGATGCATTAACATTTTTAACAAGAAAACTTCATGCTTCCATATCTAAAGCTTCTAAATTATGAATTTATACTTCATTAGTTTATGGCAATTAATTGCTGTCTTAAATAACTTATCATTATTGATTTGTGGATCTTTTTTGAGATGGACATGCAAATAGTTGATCTGCAATAATGGATATAAGCAAATTTGGGAAAGAATGAATCAATAGAGCCTAAAAATTCTTTATTTTAGGTTATAAGCTATCAAATATCCCATCTGTATCCTGATCACAATTTCTTTTTCTTATAGAATATAATTTATGTACATTGAATATTAAAAATCTATGACTTACATATTTTGCTTCTGTTTTATAGTATATATCCAAAATCCTCCACTCATACTGGTGCGATCTGTAGAAACATATGTAAAGGTTGTTCCTTCCCCTGTAATTGTAAGACTCACTGAAGGAGCTCAGTCTCGTGTAACTAGAGGATGGGGGCAAGGTTTGATACTTGATCCAGGACAGAACTCCATTGATCCAGATGATGAAAACAATAAGGTTTGTTCAATTAAAAATTCATTCATTTATCCAAGCTGTACTCAAAGTAATACTTTATACTGCTGCTAGCTGCATATATTTTCTAACAAAATAAATATTTTAATGATTCTACAAAAATTGAGGCAATAAAAAAACAAAGTAAACTTTATGACGATTTTAGCATAGTAAACATAGAAATCAGAATTTTCATTCTTTAGCTTTATATAAGGAAGAAAAACACATAATTAAGGATTTATATTAACAAGAACACATCTTAAATTTCTTCATTTTATCAAGTATTGTTGTAAATCACATATACAAATTTGTTAAAAAAAAGTAATTGGATGACAATTAAATCAGCATTATTACTTAAAATATAATTTTTGCATTCCAGAGTGGTTTTAAAGGGTTTTTTGTGCAATATTATTGTTGAAAAATGTGTCATACGTATGCAAAATTTTGCTAGGTTTTTTGGTTAATTATATAAGTAAATTTAAAAAAAAAAACAAACAAACTTCCAAATTATATATTTTTACTTTTCGATGTATATCTATGACAGTTTTGATAACATTAAACTGAATGATATTTCTTATAGAGAATCATTTGACAGACACCTATTTACTTTTATTTTTACAGGCTATTACTCTGTTGAATTAATCATATATTGTTGGATAAAGTTTATTAGATATCACTTAATACACTCATGGTTTATATTATTCTCTTTATACTATCAACACACTATTCCCCTGATCCGAAACCAGTATATTCAAATGTGTACAAAAATATTTATTTGTTGTGATTACTATATTTTTTTATTGTTATTAACTTTAAAATAGTAAGTAGTTCAATCCTTTATCAACAAACATTAATAATTTCTTTTCTCCATTTGTTAAAAAACATCTGAGAATCATCTTTCCCATGGGTTGAGGTTCACATTATTTTGCCTGAACTAAAAAGCTCTGGATTGATTTAATAGACAGATCTGACTTGAAATATGCTGAACAGCCACAAAACACATTGTTTGAAAATGAATTATAAATAATTTCGATTTTTAAGATGAAGTTGAAATTCTTTAGCAGGAATATAAAATTCAATAAAAATTAATCAATATAATGCTAAAATGTAATTAAAAATTTCAAAATCTCATTTTTTGTAAAATTTTGAAAACTCTTGAATTTTTTGGCAGTAAGATCAAATAACACACACTGATGAATTTAATGGACATAATTGTTTTGGAAAAAACCTCCTCAAAGATATGCCAGAATAAGTTAAGCACTTGATATTTTGAAATCTGGTAGCAGCATTGTTCGACAAATTAAAGAAAAAACAATACAAGTTTGAACAATGTATAAGTGAATCCTTAAGGAATAGCGGACCATAGATAATAATTTATAAATATGTTTAATTGTTATTGTTTAAAAAAATTCTAAATATTTTTGTGGTAGGTGTTTTTTTTTTCATTCTTTTCTTTTGATCTGATAAAAATATAGTTGATTCTACCAAATTTGAATATTGTTATAATTTGATTAATGCTATCAAAATTCTTAAGTTTCAGAATGATCAACTTAAGCAGCAGCTATTGTAGTTAGAAATTTTCTAAAACAATTGAATTATAAATGATATTAAAATATATTTTGACAAATATGCCATACTGATTGCAGAATTTTACTATAAAATGGTTTTGTCGTCGCTTGCCTGGAGAAGTGATTAATCGGAACTTAACTGATGACCTGCAAAATATCTCAGATCCTATATATGATCGAAATGTCCTCTACAGAGAGAGACCAACTGGCCTACCTACTCCAAGTTCTGAAGAAAGTAGCGAAGAAGATGATGAAAATAAAGATGGTTTACTTGAAGAACCAGATCTTGGCGGCTGTTTTGGAAAAGGGCCTGGTATGTTTAATTAATAATCTTTATTATCATTAATTAACAATCCTTATTATAATTTTTTCAATTAGTTGATCCTTAAGGGGATAGTGGATTTTGAAATAAGCAAAAATGAATGAAGTGCAATTTTATGGTTATTGTTTTATCATAAAAAATATGTTTATATTCAGCTAAAGTAATGTTATAAAATGTATTGTTTCAATAAAAGGAATATTTGAAGAGTTAAGAGGAAACAAGCACATCTTAATGACTTTACTTAAAAAGGATGTTATAATTATATTTAAATATCTTTGAAATGTTCAGGTGTCTTAATTTTTGAAAAAAAAAATTAAATTAAATTAGTAATAAGGATTTCAATCAAACATTAAAAGAAAATGGGGGTATACATTTTATGTTTCAAATTTTTTTCGGTTTGTGAAAAATCAATTTTAGTTCAGAAAAACATAAAACTTCTATGAAAATTTAGTAAGAGTGTATAAAAATATTTCTAATAAATTACCGTTAAGTTGGGATTACAAAATCATATGTAGTTTTGTTCCAAATAAATTTTCATTTTGTAATAAAAAAAGAAAGAAAGAAAATTAAGTCACCTGGAATATTTTGATATTTTTTTATAAATAAAGGATACTAAATTTTTAAAAATAATAATATATTTTGTTTTGAAATGTTTTAAAGAAATTTGTCACATTTATAATTTAATATGTATGCATAAAAAATTTCATAACCCTGAATGAATAATTTTTAAAAATATCTTATAGAGTCTACTGTCCCCTTAAATTATATTTTATTGCATCTTCTTGTAAAAAATAAATTGGTTAGATTTATTTTTAAAAAATTATTAGAATCTACCATATTAATTAATTTTCTGGAGCCAGGTCAGTATAGTTTTTATTTGGGACCATTCTTTGCTGAATTATATTGTATGCTTATAGGTTTTGTGCTATCAGTTTTTTTTAATTATTATTATTCAGTGAATTTAACTAAAAACACTAGACATTCCATCTAGGTTTTTTTGTTGGGGCTGCAAGAATCAAATCAGTTCTTTTATTGTAGAGATGGGATCAAGAATTAAAATTCTTGCTAAATAAAATTATTAATAAAATTTTAAAAAATGTTGATTGTCTTAAGAATTCTGAGGGATTTTATTTATGTAGTCAATGCTGTAACTACAAAATATTTGGAGCATAAGAGAAGAAAAAAGGAGCCATATTGTGATTCTACAAATATAAATTGTATTCTACACCTAACTATTATGACACAATATTATAGACACACACGCATACATGCAGTAAATAAATAAATAAATAATGACACAACTTAGGATTTTTATTGCATTTGTTAATTCAGTTTTTTTAAAGGAAATAAATTTTAGAAATTGCCATGTGAATGGCAATGGAATGGTGTATGAAGTATTGAATAACATAAACTTTTAACCCTAATATAGCTTGTATCAAAAACATGGAAAATTTTTGATTAAAGGTTAGCATTTACAAATGATTCTCTTAAAATTTAGATTTCAGAATTCTCCATTGATTTAGGAACTGTTAATCAAATTTTTTCTGTACATATACACATGTTTGTGAAATCTAATTTTTAATTAATATTATATATTGTTTCTGTTAATACCCTTATGTATAAGGTGGGATTGATTGAAGTATTGAAAGAAATAAAAGAAATAATAAATAAGTTTTGGAATATTTAAAAAATTTTTTTTTGAAACAAATGAAAATAACACAATTTTTTTAAATAACCTTTTTTGAAAAGATATGTTAATTACTAATTTACATTCATTGAATTTTTATTATTTAACAGTTACTTGCCTTAGCACTGTAAGTTGTTATATATTTAAATACTTTTTTTCCCACCATTCAATTAAATTCTTTACATTTTGTTCTTTAGTTTATTCTAGAAAAATAAGAGTTTAATTAAAATTCTATCACATTAACACATGTTAATTTTTTTTTGTTAGATAAGTCTTGTAATTACATTAAAAAATATTTGAGTATTTTTTAATACTTGAGATTTTTTCTTTTGACATTTGCACATTTTCTTATCGGAGTTATTTGTAATATTCCATTAACTGTGCTTTTAGAATGGAAATGAAAATCAATACAAACATCTCATAGTTGACAAGAATTACATACTTTACAAATACATTCTTATTAATTCAAACTTTTTTCAGGATTTTGAAGATGTTTTGCTAAATCTGTTTTTAATACAATATTTTTTAATTTACTTATTCATTATTTTTTACTAAAAAAAATAAGAAAAGATTAGCGTTAAATTATTTTTCAAGGTAATTTTATGATTATTGACTTCCCTATTTAGTTTCAATGCATTCAATTTACAATTATTGGTTTCAAAATTGTTTCAAATAAAAATTCTTAAAATTAAACTGAATACCTGTTTCGTATTATTGAAGTATTAAGTACAACTCTATTTTCTTTTTTCAGGCATGATTAACGTCACAGAGAGCTATGTGAATTGGAACACAACTGTATTCAGGAGATCTAATGTAACATATGAAATGATATTAAAAATTGAGATGTCGGATCGAGATCCGAGTTGGGGTGGTTTACAGATAGTTCTTTTAGAACACATACCTCCTATCATTAGTGTGGAGTAAGTGAAATTAATGATTTATGAAAATTACTCCATTTCTTATCCATCCAAAACCTATTTATTAATTTTATTTGAAAATTTATGCACATTTCTCTTATCAAACTCATTATTTTATTATTTTATGAAATGCTTTTAAAAAATTGAGAAATATTTGATTATGAGCCTGAAAAAATTATTACTGCTTTATTGAAAGTGTGAATAAATATGCATTAAAGAAAGCTGTATTTTGTTAAAAGTCATATGAGATTTTTGATATTAGAAAAAATACTACTGCAGTTTACATTTCTAGATAATGTTGAGAATTTATATTATAGATATTTTACTTTCATTTTAATATAATTTATTATAGAGAAGATAAATTCAGTATTGAAATAAAATTATTCTAAATGCTAATGGTTTTTTTAGCAGCTATTTATCACATTATTAATTTCTTTTTTAAATTTATTATATAAAAAATCTTAAAATTAAATTTTGAATGAAATTAAGGTAAAATTTGGACTGTGATGTTTATCACAGAAAACAATTGGTATTAAGAAATTATATAGGTAATGAGTTAAAATGAATTTTAAAAGTAAATTTTTAAGTTCATAATGACATGAATTTTATAGTTAGCCAGTTGTAAACGGAATAATTTAGAAGTGATTTATTTAAAATTAGGATTTCTTATCAAATTTGATTTGTTCTGAAATTAGAATTTTTTAAAAATAAAACGAACTAGTTTTTATGAAAAAATCTGGAGTTTGATTTAAAAATATTGTTAAAAAACTTTTTAATAAAAATAGAAAATATAATAATCAAAATAGTTGTCAAGCAATTAATAGTTTATAATTGTTAACTTCTTTTTTGTTTACAGGTGTCAAACAGAAAAACTATGCTATCCAAATGATCCTATTGGTCAGCGCATCAATCCAGTAAGGGTTGGCTTAATTGGTTTATGCAAAGAAGGTTGTGATACTGAACTTTTATATGAATGGCAGGTTTTTGGAGTGGATGCAGAAGGAAATGAAACATACCTTGCAGAAGCAGGAGAATTTCTTGTTGGTAATTTCAATTGATTATTTGTCTGTTTGCTGCATACTTCTCATTATTATCAAAGTTGTAAGAATTTTTTAATATCATAAATAAATATTTAGTTTTAGAAATATTTTTAGGTACTTGGTTTATGAAGATGTTGAGCCTCTTATCTAGCTGATACATCCCATTTGAGACATTTATTTTTATCTATAAAAGAATATTAAACATACATCAGATATTTGGGCTAGTTCAAATAATTTTTTCCTTTTAAATAAATTTGCTGAATTATCTTAATTACAAATCTAAAGCCTGATAGGATCATAGTATCTTAGTAGTAATCTTAATAAGAATCCAGGTTCAAAATCCTATTATTTTGAAGATTTGTCAGGTATATGATCCTAATACACATTGCATCTGATTTCATAGATTAAACATACTTCTGCTGTGCCATGTTGATTTCTGATGATGGGGATTTTAGTCGAATTCCATACTTGTTAACCAATAATGGTTCAAAATTATTCAGTACAGCATAGCAAATATTTTTTAAAAAAATTGGAGATTAATATAATACACTAAATTAAATAACAAAAGTTCCGGAATTTAATGCACAAGCTATGTGTGTCTTTATATATAAAGAGTTTAATATATCAGGTATCTATCAAAATGTGAATAATTTAGGAATTAGTTCAATTTTTGAAAGCTAATAATAAAACAATTCAAAAGTCAAGTTTCATTATCATTTTCATATTATTAGGACATAATTGTTATAAGAAAAAATTATCATTACTCTATAATAATAACTTTTTGGAACATTTTAATGAATATATGTATAACACTTTGATACAGTTACCAGCAATACCTTCTATAAACTCATAATTATTTTAAATTTACACAAAATACATTGTTCTAAATTTGGGTCCCATTTTGCTTCTGAATATCTTCAAAAGGTCCATACTAAAATAACTTTTTTTCCCCTTTTAGGTGCCACTGAAAAGAAAATGGCATTGAGTGAAGATTTCTTCAAGGAATATTACCCAACATATGGTGATTTCATTGCCAAACTGATTGCAGAAAATGAGTATGGTTTACGAGGAGAATCTGATCTGTTTCTTCACATCAATCAACCTCCTGAAGGAGGCAATTGTACAATTACTCCGGATAGTGGGAGATCACTGATTGATGTATTTAGTGTGAGCTGTCTAGGATGGTCTGATCCAGAAGGGAAAGACATAGAATATTTTGCATTTTGGAGTAAGTTTTTAAAATTATAACATGGATAATTTTTACTTTCTCTTATACACTGAAGTGACAAAAGTCATGGGATGACTGTAAATATCGTGTCGGTCCTCCTTTTGCCCCGCAAAGTGCAACAACTCGACGTGTCATGGAGTCCACAAATCGTTGGAAGTCCTCTGCAGGAATATCGAGCCATGCTGTCTGTATAGACGTCCATAATTGTGAAAGTGTGGATGGTGCAAGAGTTTGGGCACGAACGGACCTTTCGATGATGTCCCATAAATGCTCGATGGGATTCATATCGGGCGATCTAGGTGGCCAGATCATGCGCTGGAATGGTCCGGAATGTTCTTCAAACCAATCGCGAACAGTTCTGGCCTGGTGACATGGCGCATTGTCATCCATCAAAATCCCATCGTTGTGTGGGTACGTGAAGTCCATGAATGGCTGCAAGTGTTCTGCAAGCAGCTGAACATAACCATTTCCAGTCAATGATCGGTTCAGTTGCACCAGAGGACCGAGTCCATGCCATGTAAAAACAGCCCACACCATTATGCAGCCACCACCAGCTTGAACAGTGCCTTGCTGACAGTTTGGGTCCAAGGCTTCGTGGGGTCTGCGCCACACTCGAACTCTACCATCAGCTCGTAACAACTGAAATCGTGACTCATCTGACCACGCCACGGTTTTCCACTGGTCTAGGGACCAGTCAATATGCTCACGAGCCCAGGAGAGTCGCTGCAGGCGATGCCGTGCTGTCAGTAAAGGCACTCGAGTCGGTCTTCTGCTGTCACAGCCCAAGGAAGACAGATTTCGCCGCACAGTCCAATCGGACACGTCCCTCGTACGTCCCACATTGATTACTGCAGTTATTTGACGAAGTGTTGCGTGTCTATTAACATTGACCATTCTACACAGACGTCGGCGATCTCGGTCGTTAAGTGCAGGTGGTCGCCCACTGCGCTGTCCATGATGGGATGGGATGCCTGAAATTTCATACTCTCGGCGCACTCTTGATACTGTGGATCTTGGAATGTTGAATTCACTAACGATATCCGCCATGGAATGACCCATGAGTCTAGCTCCAACTAACATTCCACGTTCAAAGTCTGTTAATTCTCGTCGTGCCGCCATAAATCCCGAAAAACCTGTTCACGTGATTAACTTGAACACAAATGAAAGCTCTGGGAAACGAACTGCGCATTTATACTGTTTCGCTGCGATACTACTGCCATCTGTATATTTGCATATTGCTATCCAATGACTTTCGTCACTTCAGTGTATGTAGTACAGAGAAAGTATGGTTATCTGCAAAAATTTTGAAATAGGGATTTTGACAAATCATGTCCCTGAGCTAAAAAACACACACACTAAAATCTGAGGTAAAGATAACTAAAAAAACGTGTTGATTTTGGCAAATTTGAAATTTGCTATGTGGTCTTTATACAAAATTTCTAGATTTCTATCAAATGTTGAGCAAACCACTTATAGGAAATCTGTCTATTTTGCTAAATATAATTTCACTTGTCAACTACAAAACAGAAAGAGGTAGATAGATAGAATTCAGGTGACATCTATAATTTAGGACAGATTGGTTTAGTTTTACTGGATTTTGAACTAAATCCAATTAGGAATAGACTGTCCGTCAGTCTGTACTTTTAGAAACATGTAAGCATGATAATTCAAAAACACAGTGACTTCAGTTATATCAAATTTGGTATGGAATTTTGTGACTTCAACTGCAGTTTTATATAAAATTTATGTTTGAATTAGTATAGAAAAAGTATCTAAATACAAATTCAATTTTCAAATACTTTTAACTTTGTGTCAGAGATTAATTGCCAAATAACTTGTCAAATGTAGCACAAAAAATTTAGCAAAAATGTTAATTTCACACCAAAAGTTAATATATCATAGCTGTTGTATACCAATGTCATATAAGGTGTTCTCTGGCCTTACAAGCTTATTAGAGAATATTTGAGAAAGTTTTGGGGAGACTACTCATGCTGGTTTTTTTAAAAGGATGCAACTAATTGGAATAAAATACATTGTAACAAACATATAATTACTGCAATTGATTTATAGCTTACGTCATAGTTTTTTTTTTAACATTCAGATCATAATTAACTCATGGATCAGATTCCAAAAAATTGTAGAGCTTTTTTATGTTGTAACTATGGGCAATAATAATAAATAGTAGCTTGGTATAGAATAAAAGATGGCAAAGCATGATGCTTTAACCATATAGATTTAAAAAGAAAATTTGATATTTACATGCTAAAAAGGATGATGATCTATATCATCATACTAAATCATAATGAGATTAAAAAAATAATTAATTGCTTGTTTTATTAAATAATTATTTATAATCTTTTATTATTTTTTAGCTATCCACAATGATACTGGCTCTCTAATTTATTTGAGTGCTGGCCCAGATCCAGAAGCTACCCTTGTACTACCATATGGGCTTTTTGAGTTGGGTGTTGACATCAAAGACAAAGAGGGGGCTTTGGCAAGAATAAATATTACAACCATGATGGTAATTGAATGAAGATTTCTTCTCAATTTCAATGAAGTTTACAAAATTAAACTACTAAGTAAATTAAGAAGATAATTCTTCTTATTTATTAATTAGAAATTTATTTAATAACTCATCTTGTTTATGGTGTTGTAATGGACAATTTTCAATATTATATTATCCTTCCATTCACTTTCTTCAAAGATTTGAATATTTTAAATGCAGTATAAATTTTTATTTTATAAACTTTTTAAAAAGAATCATTCTATTTTTACATTTAAAAAAGTTTATAATCAACAAATTGCTTTTTTAATTAATTAAATTTTAGTAAATATTGATTAATTTTTTTTTTTACTTTAAAGCTGGAACCACCTTTCAAACAAGATTATGACAGCTTTATGAACAACAGGCAGTTAGAGCAAGTTGAAGCATCAGGGGATCAAGCTCGGATGAACCAGGTTTCACAGGCCTTGTCTTCACTTATGAATGTGCGAATGCCTATTGATGAGAACAGTACTTATGAAGAAGTAACAACCAGTAAGTAAAGTAGCATCTTGTACCTTTTACTTTTGGACCAATAAAATTAAAATAAAAGATGTTGATATGCATTCAATTTTTTTTTCAGAAAATTTACTCTTATCATGGTATCATAGCTAATTTCTAAATTGTAGAGATATACATATAGTTTCAGCTGGGAAAAAAGTCTTTAAAAGATAGGAAAAATTATATTTTATGTTATTTGAATCAATAATATTTTTTTCAATAAATTTCAAAATCTTACTATTTGTACAGTTTCTTTGACCACTCAATCATTTTCAGTAAAATATTCTTGACTTAAGCATTTTCAACAAATAAAATTTCATTCTTCTTCAGCTAAAACTGATTTATGAAATTTTGAAAATCATTATTTTAAATGAATTTTGCTAATAAATTTGGGGTCTCCCATGGTATCTGAAAGAATCATTTATAAAAATTAAGTATCATGATTCAAAAATTATGTACCAAATTGTTTCTTAAAATATTTTTTACTGTT
This sequence comes from Argiope argentata, assembly GCA_026289955.1. NCBI lineage: Eukaryota > Metazoa > Arthropoda > Arachnida > Araneae > Araneidae > Argiope > Argiope argentata. Next base: position 620,091 of record JAOUZG010003912.1, read on the forward strand.
CTATTTATGTTTAGCATTTATAATATGGCCAAGAACTAGAATGTTTTGAAACTTATGTTTTAGAATGGCAAGAATTTTTTGCTTCATATTAGTGATAGGATTGTTGGATCATATGAAAAAACCCAGGATTTGTGACTTTTCTATGGCATGTATTTATTGACACCAAGAATATAGAAATCCTTTCTATGAAACTGTATTCATCTTTCTAATTGTTAAATAAAGAAATTTTCGACATATCAATTACCAATGCCAATTTTTTCAGGAAATTTGTTCTAACCACTATTAAAATGCTTAAGAGTGGAACTGTTTTTTTTTTTTTTTTTTTTGCCTTATCTTTTTATCCTAAATAACTTTTTGAATATGAAAACTTATTTTTCTTTGTCAAAAAATTACATTATTAAAAAAAAATATGTAAAGTTCTTTTCAATTTTATGCTATTAGTTTGATTAACAAAAATGTCAGTTGATAGCAGTTCTTATTATAGAGGTTTTATTGCATATGTTTGAAGTTTCTCTTATTATGAAATTATATTTTTTTAAATCACTTTATAAAATATCATTATTTTTCTGATACTTTTTTAAGATTAAATTGTTACATTTTTATTGTGTCTGTAATGAAATATATTTTTTATAATTAAATTAAAGGCAATGAAAATCTACTATCCATTATAATTTTATATTAAGTTAAATATAATTTCAACTTTTTTTTAATCAGCTGATCCTGGGCTACTGGATAAAGAAGCTGAACAAAAAGCTTCCACACGTTTGAAAATGGTTCGCTCTGTTGGAAATGTAATGAATACTGACACTCTTGGTCATTTGGAACAGATTGGTAGTGCACTGACTGCTATTGCTGGTGATGGAAATGGTATTGACAATGAAGGAATAGTAAGTTTACCATTTCTAGATATTGAAGATTTTAACTGAAAGTATTTTAATTATTTTTTATAGTTTTCTATAGACATTTTTGATGAAGATTATTATTTCATTTGAAATATTGTTCAGCTGGATACCAGGGCATGTAGGTATCGCTGGAAATGAATTGGCGGACAATGCTGCAAAAACAGGCACTTTGTTCATACAGCGTGAAATACCCCTTTCGGATGCGAAGACTGTTTTCACAAAACATATTTGGTCTTTATGGGAAAAATCGTGGAAGCAACAGACAGATAATAAATTAAACTGTATAAAATCTTTTACAAAACCTTGGCCTTGTTTTCCAATACGTGAGTCCAATACATCAAATTGACTAGACTCCGTATTGGTCACACTCGCCTAACGCATAAGCATCTTATATTAGGTGATCGAGCTCCTTTTTGCTCCAAATGTCAAGTAATTTTAACAGTTCTTCATATTTTAAATGAATGTCCTGATTTTAATCTTCATCGTTTACAGTTTTTTAACTCCTCATCGCTGGACATATGAATGTTATTGGGATAAAATCTTCCCGAAAACCTTTTTAAGTTCTTGAAAATAATTGGTTTCTACCATTTTTTCTAAATCTCCATTTTTTTATTGACATATCATTCTATTGATCGAGAGTTTTATCATTGACTTTTATGAGCCCTTTTTAAAGAATGCTGTATGAATTTTATTACTTCTGTTTCTAATTGACCATATGTATTGCACAGCATGGTCTTTTTCGGCTCTTGTGCCAATAAACCTAACAATTCATTCATTCATTCATTATTTCATTTAAAAATTCTGTGGAGTACAACTTCAATATAATTTCAAAATTTTTTATGCAAATTAAATGAATTCAAAAGTTTATTATTATATTTATCGAGATATGTTTTAATAGTTGTTACATTTTTTTCTTTACTAAAGTCAAAAGGATGATATTCGAGACATTTTCCTCTGAACAATGATTTTTCACTTAACCTTCAAATACTTGATTAGACTTTGTAATGTGCATGTTAATAGGCCATTCAGACTATGAGTGGCTTGTAAGAATAAAATAATTCATCAAAGAATTTTTTTTAAAAAAATTGTGAGATGCTCAGCTATTTTATATTATCAAAAAATCTTATCCATGAGATTTTCTTAGCTTAAAATTTCACATGCTTTAAATAAATTAAATTTTGTTAAAATTTAATTTACAATCTATACATCATCGTCTTTCACAAGTATATTGCTGAAAGATATTTGAGTCATTTATCATAACACTAAACTCCTAACTAGTACCTGAAGGACATATGTAGTTGTGCAGAAACATATCACTATTCTGGTTTAAGAAATTTTGGCTTTGAATAGTATATATTTCTGAAAATATCTGAATTTTAAAACTTTAGTATGGTACTCCAGCCTGAAGCTAATAGCAAATTTTAGAATTGAACTACAATCATTATTTCATATACACAGTTTCTGTGAAGCTATGAAATCTATAGCTTTCAATTATAAACCTGATAAAAAAAAGACGAGAATAAAATCGTAAAATATAACTTGAATATTATTTTATGGCTACTCTGCTCTGCCAATGCTATTATATTTCAAGTAAATACAATATCAAAATTAAGTGTTGCTTAACTTTCGATGAATAACTAACATGTAAATTTTAACTTCTTTTCTTTTTTTAAACTTATAGGAGGCAATTATTTATCTTCTCAACAAGACTGTATCCTTGGCAAATAATATGCAAGTAGAAGCACCACAGCAACTTTTAGATTTCTGTATGTATGCTGTTGGAACAATGGGTGGAATAGTAGCTGTAAGTTATACTTTATTTAAATTACAATTCTTAAAATGTGAATTTATTAAATGAGAGATTTCATTAAAAGCAAACAAATAAAAGTAACAATTGGATATTAAGTAAATTCATAAATTTTCTGTTTTAAATTCTTTTAGTTTATAATGCAAACATATTAATAGATCATTAAAATTTTCTAAGGATAGAAAAGTAAGATAACTGAAAATAACAGTAAAAAGAAAGTCGAAGTCTCTATGTTTTAAATGATTTGAGATAGAATTAGAAAATAGGCTTGAGTATTTTGGATATTTTGTTTTAGTAACAAAAATTTTATCTTGCTTTCTAAATATTATCTATTATCTTTTCATAGAATTCTAAGAGAGGTGTAAAGAGGAATATTATATTATTAATTTATTAATACTGCATTGTAAAAAAAGATGCATTTTATATTTTATGTATGTTTAAAACTATTCACATTAAGAAATAAAATTAACCAAATCTCTTTTAATGATTGACATATCTTGGCATTCTTTTCAGAGAATGACAGAGCAGTTGATAACTGGAGTAGTGATGCCAACAGATAGAACCAAAGCTTTAGACTTTGAATATGATGTTGAAATTCCTCTTTATGGTGAAGAGGAAAAAGGTAGTTAGCATTTTAAAGATTTAAATGTTGATCATAGCATCATTATTACTAGACCTTTTCTCCAGATTCTTACTTTCCTATTAGAAATTAATAAAGTAAATTAAACACATGAGAAATGAAAATATAGATTGTAAAAAATAATATAAATAAAAGTTATTGTTAGATAAATATAGAAATTTTATTGCATCAATTTGAATGGAAGCCCATAAATATATGAATAACTCCAAAACTGCTACATTTAAAATACTGTGAATACTGTTTATTGTGATCCCAATTAATGTTATCATTTAGTTTAATCTGCCTAAATTCTCTTAGTTTATACATTCGAATTGCATAAAAATATTTGTTTAATGTGATCACTACTTTCTCTAATGTTTTAGTTTTGAACTGAAGATTTGATTTATCCTTAATTTTCATCCAAAGCTAATGATTAATGAATTTGACATTTGACATTGAAATGACATTTGGGAAATCTCTTGCTCCTCTTGTAAGGAAACATCTGAGTCATTTTTCATATAGCCTGTGGATCATATTCCTTTATATGAATAAGAAAAATCTGATTTGATTTTAAAAAGATTGTAACACTAGAAATATTTAGTAAGAATTTTGGTTCAAATCTGATCAGCCTTAAAATATTGAAACCTGTAATTGAATTTCTTGATCAACTTGAATAAGGAAATAATAATAAAATAAACTGATTTAAGAATTAAAATGAATAAATGCAACACTGGAATGCAATAAACAAAATTCAGAGACACTTTTTGTTAACATTTTGAAAAATTATTAACTGTTTTTATCAAGATCAAGAAATAAAAGCTGTTTGTTCTGACAAGATATGATGTGTTCAAAAAAAAAAAAAATCTTCCAGTAAACAGTAAACAAGTTCTTGATATTTTAAAATGCAGCATCATTCAACAAATTTTTTTAAAAAAAACTACAAATATAAACAATATATAAATGTACTATTAGGGAATAATTAATAATCAATAATCAACAATTAATGAATTGTTTTAATAGTTTTTTTAATAAATTATAAATATTCCTGACTTGTTTTTATTTTCTCCCCTTGATAAAATAAAAATATTATTAATTTTATCCAATTTGTCTATTGCTTTTAAAGAATTAAGTTTATCAAAATTCTTAAGCCCCAAAAGGATTGCATTAAGCAACAATTGCAGTAATTGCATTAGATTTAATAAGTTTATTTTTAGTAAGTTTACTTGTAATAGTTATTGTAATATTAATGTATGCACCAGTCATCCTAGTTAATATGAAGAAACAATATTTTCTGAATTCTTTTAATTCATTGAATTTTACTAACCCAAATTATCTAATTGTTTTCTAAACTGCTGTTGGTTAGCTGCTTACTTTTAAGGATGATATTGATGGCATTTGTTTGCTGCCATTTGGTTGATTTCATGTTGCCTGATTAACAGTCCTATTGTAATTTTATTAATAAGCAAACATTTTAATTTCTCAGAGAAGACAATTGAACCCTACAAGATTTTTCATCAATATGAAACAGTATTTTGTATCATGTGGACGATCTTATAACCTTGAAGGAAATGTTTTGAATCAAATTATATTTGTATAAAGGGGTATTTAGGTGTTTTAACCAATGAACAATTCTTGGGAGCCATTAGCTTATTAATTTTTGAAATTCTTATTTTTACACACACACAACACTGATAAAAATAACATAACATTTCACATTTAATGCTGCCCTGAGCAAAAAGAGAGCCATACCTATCTGCACCAATTTATTCTAGAATGAACACTGAAGTGAGAAAACACAAGTGCTTGCCTCTCACTCTCAATTTATCTAGTTTTGAGAATACATGCTGCAGGAACATCTATGGATAATATTTATTAGACAACTTAGTATATGAATAATCACACAAAAAATATTTACAAATAAAATTACATGAACAATTTGCTTTTTTTTATATTTGAAATAAAATTACTAAATTTGGCTAATTACTCCTTTCTTATTATTATTCTAGATAGTTTCTTTGATGGAACTATTCCTTTGGAAGAGGCTTTGACCAAAGCTGTAATTAAGCATGAGAGAGAGCAGGTTAAATACATTTTTACTCATTTTCAGTTTTGTATTGTATTATAATGCTGTTGTATAACAGTTTTTTGTGATTTTTTAAAAAATCCTCTATTCTAGGCTGAAGGCCATATTCGAACGATTGTAGATCTCACTATTCGACTAGTTTTAGCTATGTTGAAGAATATCATTGTAGGGGAGAAACCCATGGAATTCATTGCACCTAGTGGCCTTGGCCTTACAATATCAATGTAAGAAATTATATTTGAATTATAATTGATGCAATTCATTTTCAATTGATTATATTAGTTTATTTGGTTTAATTGAATTATACACTATTACTATTCTGACATATTTTATTGTAGCATTGCATATAAATTCAGATTGATAACAAATTTAAAATTATATATATATATATATATAAATATAAATTAAAATATATATATATATATATATATATATATATAGTGATACTTCTCAATCTAATTTCAGTTTTTATTAATTTCCTAATTTTTATTTTCCCATATTAATTTCCATTTATAAGGCTCTAATTTTCTGATACAATTCCAATTTTTTTTATTTAATTAATTCTACATGACCTTTATAAAACTTCTGTTTTCAGCAAATTGTGATGCTTTGAATGAGGGGGTAAAAATCCTTAATGCTTGCAACATTCTTTCAAATATAGCTAAGGTTATCAATTCTAAATTTACATTTGTCAAAGAAATAAATCCCTATCAAAATCTCAGTAAAATCACTGATAGGAAAACGTTTGATCTCTTCTGCTTCTTTGATTTCTAATGGCCGTATTAAATCTAATCTAATTTAAACTGATTTAATACAGCAATCAGTGTAATGGAAAGTCCAACAAACTGATAACGATGCTTTATTCCTCTAGAAAACTTAAAAGTACAGCTGAAGCATACTTAGAAACAGCAATTGCAGAAATCAACACTGCATAAGCAGCAAAATGTTATTTAACTATTGTAAGAGCACAAAGCACTCAGGGAGACAGAATTCACTCAATCACTATTCTCATAAGTATACCTCCTTTGTTATAGCTATCGTCATAGGACATCGAATGTTTGAGGAAACTATGTAATTTGAGTCTTGATAGAAATATTGCAAAAACTCCCGCACATTCGAGAACATTCATTTTTGTTGAAAAAGTTAGCAGTCATTGAATAAATGCCAATTCATTCAGTATAAATCAGAATTATTTGTAAAATTATCCTCCTTGCTTTGACTAAATACTCATGGAAGCAATATACAGATTTGTAACAATATATAACACTGCCATCTGCATCCAAATGTCTATTTAATGTGCCTAGGGTAAAGTAGAGCTGGGAATTATTATTATTAGAAAAAAAAGATAGACAACCAGTTTTAATAGATGCTCCCCTCTTCCAACTTTATTTATTTATTAATTTTGGTCTTGGTGGGAATTGTTATTGCAGGTTTAACTTTCTTATGGCAATTGATTTTTCGATTACAAAATTTTATGAACAAGTATATAATGCCTGTTCAAAGTCTGCATTAAAAGAGCACACTTTATTGAACTGAATGACCTGTTTACTTAAATTTTGTGATTTATAAAATGTAAGTAATTAAAAATTCAATTATTCAAATATTTTTTTTAGCAAATATCTCAGAATTATTATTTTTATTTCTGCTTTTGAAACTTAACTCACTTTTTTTTTCTTTGTCACTGAGTTGATACATTTCGATATTTTAGGTTCAAAGGGGGAACTCTTAGTAACCGAGCAATTCAGCACGGAGATGCAGTTTACGTGTTTCCAGATGTCTGCGATATTCTTTCTGATGTTGGCTGTTGGGGCAATGAAACATTGGGAGTAATGGTAGGTTAATTACTTCAATTATATGAAAATTATTACCTTATTTTTTATTATATATTTTTTATTTTTGATACTATATTTAAATACAAATTTAAATAAGCAGATTTATATTAACAATCATACTTTTTTAAAAGTTAAAAAAGAATATTATTATTATTTTTATTCATTTAACTTAAAGCTATATAAGTAGACTTTGAAATTTGAGCTGTTGTAGTCTCAAGACATTCCTTCCAAGATTTGCTGGGTGATTTAAAAAAAAACAGCCAGATTTACATATATCCTCCAGCTCATTGGTATAGTTTAAAAAATTTCAGAGGATAGTGCTTGCCTTACAAATATCCTCTACATTTTACAACTGTTAAAACTTACAGAATTCATCTTAATTAACTCTGTTGTTGTTGTTACTTATGGCACTTGCCATGGACAAGCCGCGCTGATACATCAGCAGATTTTAAGCCAGATAAATACGTCTCTTGTTTTACAAGTAGCGCCATCTAGGGCCAACAGCACAACTTAGCTGCACACTCGTCACAACCCTTTTTAGGGGGCGGACTACATTCATGCGAATTCATTCATACATCTCAGATCGTAATTCAGACCTGGAACAGAGAACGATCACCTCTGACCCAGTACCTCCAGTGATATTACTCTCGATATGGAGGACTTTGCGACCACGAACAGATTTAACGAGCGCCAATCCCCAAACTCTAGGGGATTCTTTTTGGCCGGTGAGTTTCGGACCCGTAACCTAAGGAGTACGAGTCCAACGCTCTACCAACCAGGCCATCCGGCCCTATTAAATCTCATATAGATATAAAATGAAAGACTAATCTAATTCTCTCTTATCCATTTTTTAATAAAAAATCTTCATTAATGATATGAAAATTCAGTTAATTATAATTGAAAAACTTCTAATTAAATATTTTCTGTAAATAGGAATAATTTAATTTTACACTAATTAAAATAATATTTTTTACTGTTTTATAAAATATGAATGTAGAAAGAAATGCAGATATAGGGAAAATTTAATCATCAAACTAACAAATGCGTCAGATTAACATCATAAAAATTAACATAACATGAATGCATTAAAATAGCATTAATTCATCAACCCAAAAAGATAAAATTCACTAAAAAACTTATAATAATTATCTGTATAACCATAAATACTTTTAAGCAAAATGATTATTTATAGGATTTAAAATAATTATTTATTTATGTTCATATTTTCTGCGTTTTTCTTTTTCAATTATTTAGGCAGTTTCCTGGCCAGCCATTCTCGATTCATATGGAAACAGTGTTGATCTTTTATCTAATGACACTAAAACACTGCAACTCATAATGCTAACTGAAGACTTAGATATGATGCACATTTCAAACTCAACTGGTTGGTTTACAATTAAGGTGCCCAGAGGTAGCAAGAAAGAAGGGGCTGAACCAGTAAGTATTCTATCTATGCTTCATAATAAGAATTTGAAAAATCAAATATTAATATTTAAAAGTCAATTTTATTTAGTTCAAATTCTGATTGACTTTTAGGTGATATAAAAATCCAGTTTTCAATGCTGAAATGGATTTTGATTTCTCTGTCTGTCTGCATCATTTTGTTTACTCTTTTGTTAATGTTTTACTAATGAGCAGAACAGACATTAAAATTCCTTTACCTCGCAGCATTAATTTTGTAATTTTTGGATCAATTTGTATTTGTTGTTTCTAAAATGTAGAAATTATTTCATGTTGTTACAGAAAATTAACATTCATGCAGCTGGTATGTAACGAAAAGTCCAACAAGTTCAGTAACAGATAAAGATGCTTTATTCAATTGGAAACACTGCTACGAATCTGTAATGTTACTTCCCAGTACATTAATTCCATCATAGGAAAGACCGCTCTAAGATCAGCCTTATTGGCCAGATGCTGTATTGTAAACTCCCAGAATTTGGCGATGACAAAATGAATGATACTAGACTCTTCAAAATTTTTGGCTTTATAACTGCTAGGAGGCGAGTAATGTTTGATTTATTCCAGAATTCCTGTGGCCTGATCCGGAAGCTATCATATAATCGGTCAACAGATTCAGAAGTCGGTTATATATTGAATCAACAATGGATTAGTTGTGTAGCATTAGCCTTATAAGCCAGATAACAGCTACGATACCGAAGTCGATTTTTGGTATAGTGGCTATGTTACTCGGCTACATGCCCAAACGTCGCAGGCTCATACCGTGACCTTCATCGGTACATTGGTGACCTTGGCAACGCAACCTTCCGCAACAATAGTGGCGCCATCTACCCGCGGCAAAGTCGTCAGACTCACTTGACGAAAGCAAAAAACAAACAAAAAAAATTGTCGGACCCACTTGACGAGCAAGCAGCAACTTGCTATAACACTTGGCGCAATACAAAATCATTCGCTTCTTCGCCGACTCACTGGTGGGGGGGGAAGTACTGTAGCGTCAGCCTTATAAGCCAGATAACATCTACGATACCGAAGTCGACTTTTGGTATAGTTGCTATGTAGCTCGGCTACAGGCCCAAGCGTTGCGGTTTCGTACCGCAACCTTTATCGGTACAGTTGCATCATTCCAACAAAGCGCAAATGATTAGTGGATTGTGAATTGAGTTGTGTGTTGAGTATTAAAGTTTAGTATTTATCCAGCTTGAAGTCGTGTTAAGTAGTGAGTTGGTTGGTGGATACAGCTGAACGATTATACAGTGGAAGATAGCAGGTGTTTGGGAGACTGTGTGAATAGCTACAAGGATTCCCTCCTCCTGCTGAGTTCTATCTATCTGCTTTGTATGCTGTTGTGGTTGTTTACTGCTTATGGGCTGCTGTTTGTTATGAATGCTGTCATGCATTACTTGTGTATTTATTGTCTGTGTGTTCTTGTATTCATATTAATAAAGATTGTTATTTAGTATTGAGGTTTGTTAAGTGTGCAACCTTACACCCACTACAGTGAACCCATCAAATTTGGCAGGATTAATTTTTGTAATAAAATAACCCAAAAAACACAAAAAAGAACAATATTTGCAATAAATAACATCATGCTAGGAAACAAAGCACTTCTAAACAATCGAAATATCTCAAAGTTATCAGAGAGAATTCACTGAAGATCAGCATTTCAAACAGAGACTAAATACTGATTTATTAATCATTTTATTACTTTACATATCCAAATATAATATTTCTTATTGTCTTTTGCAGGCATTACCAGAACCAAACTATGTTCATGCTCAAATCAAATGGAATGAAGAAATGGTGTACCATCAGTTCATTGTGGAGAAAGCGGATTCATCTGTAAATATCGAAATCACGCCAACAAATCCAGAAGTTGACTTGCTTGTATTTGTGAAGCATAGAGTAAAGCCTCTCCTGCATTCATATGATCTCATGATCAATTTAGAAAATGTCAGAGAAGAGAATGGTTAGTATTTACTTTGATTTATTTTATTCTTTTTTGATAGCTTGACACAGGCCAATATATATATGATAAAGTATTGCAATGTTATGTTACAAAAAGTGCAGTATATCAACAGTTTTAATGTATAAAATTGAACACATACATGCCATATGTAAGTGTCTTAAAAAGTAATGTCCAGAAGTTGCTGAAAGTCCACAAAATGCCCTGTGCAAGTTAAATTAAATGTCTAAATAACATATCTTTCAATAGCTATGGTATTTCAATGCTTGCAGTTAGATGAAAATACAGTTATGGATATAGTGCAAAGAACTACAAATGTATCAATAAAAAAAATCTAACTTTTTTTTTCTTTATTCTTCTCTTACCACAAGGTTGGTAATAACTTTCTTTTAGAAGAGTAGTAATATATATATATATATATATATATATATATATATATATATAT
>JAOUZG010003912.1:631599-642085 GCA_026289955.1 Argiope argentata
AAGAAGAATAAAAAACAGATATGTAAGTGAAAAAATGAGAAATCCTGCCTGATGACTTTCTCAAGGGTCACCATCAAGCAAGGATTCCAATAAAAAGTGGAATTTTTTTCTGTAAAGAGTTAGACTATTGTCTAAAAAATTAACTCTTTTATGACCCGAAAAATTCCAAATTTTAAAGTTGAAGAGAGGCATCAATTTTTAGCACAAAAAAAACAAACAAAAGACAATTAGAAAAAAACCAAAAAAAAGACAATTAGAAAAAAAAACTCACAAATAAAATTCAAGATTGAAGAAAAAAATATATCACAAAATACTAAATACAATAAAAAAACAAACCAATATTACTATTCTTCTTAGTTCCACTATGTCTTTAGGAATAGCAGCATACGCACTCTCTTAATACATTTGTGTATCTTTCTAATTTATAACGAAAATGGCAATTTATTATATATACCTCTTTTAAAATTATTTCAGTATATATATATATATATATATATATAATATAGTTTCAGAATAAATACATTGGAGTTGTTCTTCATAACCAAATTGTGTATGACAGTTTGCTATGATATTAAACTGATCAACAATAACTTTAAAAAAATAAAAGTGCTTGCTATTTAAGGAAACAAAAAGAAACAACATTTTGTAAGTATCTAATCAATAATGTTAATTTGTCTGATACTCAAAATTGTGTCGTGGGATTTTAAAAATAAAACTATTTTATTTATATATTTATTCTGTAATGCGTAAAATAATTTTGATTAATATTTGAATATATTTATTTTAATTAAAATGTTTAATTTTTATTTAATTAAATATTTTCTTCTGTAATTTGTGGTTATTACAGTATGTGCTATATATAGATAAAAAATGCTATTGAGGACTAGGGTGTTAATGTTAGAGGTATTCAAACGCCATCAATAAAAACATTGTGCTGTAGCATTACAACATTTATGTTAATAGATGGCAGCCTTGACGAAATTCACAGGGAACGCTCTCGAAAGGTATCCTATTGTTTAAGAACAACATCCGATAACACATGTCCTCAGTTACTGATGATTTGTTATAATACAAAACAGTGCATAACTGGCACACACCTACAGCCCATAACTGGCACCAAGTGATTTTCTTTTAATTGCATTAAGAAACACCTGACAGTTGACCGTTTTAGAAATGATATTGAAGTTAAGTGCAATCTGATTTCTTTAAGTTTTTTTTAAGGAGAGATCATATTCTGGTTTTGATAAATTAATTTTATTAATGGTATAAATATATTAACAGCCATGATGATTATGTGGAAAAATAATCTGTTCAATTACTTTCTATACCCTCTGCTTGTTTAATGACAACAGCTATTGAGCTAAAAGAAGAGTTTTAATTCACTTTCTTAGATGTTTTTCAGAAATTTCCAATCTGATATTTTTAAAAAAATCCTGATTTAAAGTATAAAAATTTTATTTCTAGGTACTTATGATCTATTCTTGAATAATGAAGTAATACGGAATCGTACCGGTTTCTTCTATTTGGGAATCATTGAAGCAAACTCCACAGCTCTCAACACCTCCATACCTGAAGATATGATGTTTGACAGTGAACTAAATTTCACCCATGGAGAAGCTGTCCGAGATTTCTCTACAAATTATTCAGTCAGGATATATACATCAGGATGCTATTTTTACAATTATGAACTCAAGATTTGGTCTGGAGCTGGTTGTTATGTAAGTTTGCCTTATTTAAAATTAATACGAATCATTATTTATTTATTCATCATACTATTAGGGTTAAAAAAATAATTTTAAGAGCTGTTTAAAATTAAAGCTATCCAATATAGAGAAACCTGATAAATCCAAATTGGATGCTTGGGTAGAAACAAGATATCTAATATATAAAATTCTCGTGTCACAGTTTTCGTTGCCATACTCCTCCGAAACGGCTTGACCGATTTTGATGAAATTTTTTGTGCTTATCCGGTATCTATGAGAATCGGCCAACATCTATTTTTCATCCCGAAATATCAATTAGTTCAGGAGAAATTAATTAAAACCCCTTAATTTCTGTGAAATTAAAACCTGTAAAGTTACTTTCTGAGTGAAACCCGGTCTTCCGGAGAAGCGATCGCTCATGAGTACCTTTTCGTCCAGTAAAACCGCGTTTTTAAAATTGCCATCGTTACGCGTCCGTTCAACTTATACTCAATATCGCTGTGGAATCGGATGGACTTTTTATCGTAGACCACGGAGATATAATTTATTTTACGAAATGTCTACGCAAAAATTAAATATCGATTTTTTAAAAAAAGGTCCATTTTGGCGGGTCTATTTCTTGAACGGCCCTGTAAAATAGACGCTTAGCTGGAAAAATACAGAAAATATGTTTCCTGAAAGGCAATACGATATAGTATTCTGCAGTATAATTTAAAAAATCGAATTTTTAAAACTGAATTTTTGACGCATTTTTTAACGAAGAGGCAAAATTTCGCTTTAATATTGAATTACGCCGAAACTTTTCAAGATAACTCAATCATATTTTTTTTACATAAAATTCGATAAATTTTTCAAAATCGTGTGAAAGATTGAAAAAATCTGATAGAAAATTGCGCGTTTAAAAATTATTTTGTCGTTTATTGGGTTTCCCTCTTCAACATTACAAATCTAATCCATTGATAAATAAAAATGAGACTAAATTTTTTTTGTATAATTTGGCATTGCTTTGGCACACCCTGATCAATTTTGAAAACAATCCTGCAAAAATTACGCGTCTTATGAATTCATTCCAGTTTTTCCACCTCGTATACTTCACCTGAAAGTTGGGACACCAGTAATGCAACTACGAAACCTTCCTCCACCTAAATTATGCTATGACACCAGACTACGAATGACTAGACTTAATAAGTATGTAATCGAAGCTACGATTATTACTGGATGTGCTCGAGGAGTGTTGGTTTTAATACCCCGCAGTCCACTAATTCCGTCGGGCTATACTTTTGAATTTAGAAGAGTGCAGTTTCCCGTAAAGGTTTGCTTTGCAATAACCGTTAATAAGTCACAAGGACAGAAATTAAAAGTAGCAGGGATCAATTTAAGAGGAGAATGTTTTTCAAACGGCCAATTTTATGTAGCTTTCTCCCGAGTCAGTTGGAAAATAGTTAAAATGACACTTTTCTTACTTTCCCGCCAAAAATCTTCATTCCCCCCCCAGATCAACTGAGTAAGATAGCAGGAAGTAATAAATTGTGATTTGTTTAGAAAGAAATACGCGAAGTCAGTTGGCTTTCATTCATAGATAACGGGAGGTTTAAAAAAGAAAGAAAATAGTTGCTTTTATTATTAGACGGTATGAATATTTAATCTATGCCTGCTCGAAATAAAGTCTGGACATGGAAGAAAAAAAAGAAAGAAAAGAAGGGGGGGTCACCATTAATTCCTCTGTGTGCGGTATTTTCCAAGCTGTTTTTAAACTTTCGCATCTCTTGAAAACCAATTGTGTCTTTATTTGTTTAGTGTGTTTACCTTTATGAAAATTTGAATCTCATTATTCTATAAAAACGTAGAATTTTAGACCTTTCCCTCCACCATTTAAGTAAAATATCAATTCCGGGACAATCATTGCTCGGATAGAAACAGAAAGATGAGTAGTACAATGAACAGAACATCTGAAGAAAATAATACTATAAATGAATTATATGATTATCAAAATTTATTTGGTTTAAAAATATTTTGGTGAAACACCTGTTATGAGACAAAGCTACATAAAATATTTTATGATAATTTTAGCGAGCATTAATACTGGCGAACCGACTGGTCGCCAAAGGCGGCTAGTCAATGTGTATATTTTAAAAATTAAGAGGAAAAAAATCCTGGTTTTATTGAAAACGTTTTGCAACACAAGTAATTTTTAAATTGGCAGGGGTCATCGTTTTTCTAAATATTGAAGAATTTGTTTTCAGATAGTCACATGAGTGTTTCTAACTGGTTTTTCAAGGGAAAAAATTCTAGCTTCAAGAAAAATTCTTAGAACTCGATTAGATTTTAAATAATAATAATAATAACGTTCCCACATGATAACTTGAAATTTGACACAGTATATTTCAACTTATTTATTTATTTTATTTAAAATGTTGCTATTAATTTTTATTTAACATTAATATTTTTAACTTAATATTAACATTTAATACAATATAAAGAATGTTGTATTAAATGTAATGAAGAAGATGGAAGGATTGTAAAAAGCTAGATTTTGTAATTTTTTGAAAAGTATATGTATTGATTCATCCAATAAATGTATCAAGTGTAATTCTTTTTGTAATTTAAAATAATATTCCAACTGGAACTATATGTATATATGTAACAGTTTAGAAAATGGCTATAAAACCATGATAAAAAAGGACACCCATAATATTGAAGGTGATCATTTAGGTGCAACTTAATTGATTTATCCCATTTATTTTTTGGATTTCTAGGTTGAAAATGCCACAGCTGCCCTGACACAGTGCAAATGCAATCACTTGACATCGTTTGGTGGTGGATTCTTTGTTGCTCCTAATACTGTAGATTTCAGCTATGTCTTTGCGAATGCTGGTTTTGCAGATAATGTTACTATCTATATGACTATAATAAACATAATGCTAATTTATTTAGCATTATTAATATGGGCACGGAGGCAAGACATAAAAGACAAAGAAAAGGTAAGTAGTTCTATGCATACATTTAAATAGTTGACTGTAAATATTGTTACGTTTTTAGCGTAGCGGGTTTGGATTGAATGGACTTTACTTGAGGACAGCACAAACAAATTTATTTACAGATATTTACAAGATAACTTGAGAAAGTAAAACTCCAGATAAACACAATCCAGCAGTCAATGGTCACTTGCAGTGTAAATGCAAGCCTTACGCACAATAAAAACAGACTGCAAAACAGCCATCGTATCGCACAGTAAACAGTAAGTCACAGCGAGCTCAATTGTACAACCTTAACAGCAAACGCAAACACAGCTCACTAATAACCAGCGAGAGAAGTTATCAGCTTGATACAACGAGTCCCTAATCTTTCGAGAGAAAACCTGCCGAAACTACGGCAACTCGTCCCTTATAAAGCCGAGCGACCGCGCGCCCAAAAGCACGCGGAGCTTCATGAGTTATCCAGCAGCTACAAGACTATTCTTTTCGCCAAACCAACCTGGCTGGCGCGGAGCTCCTCGCCAAATGTCGCCAACTTCAATGCGCTTCCGCGGCTTTCGGCCGCTTGTAACAATATATATATATATATATTTATATATGTATATATATATATACATCTATATATATATATATATCATTATATATATATATATATATATATATATAATGAAAATTGAGCTGTCATTTAACAAATTTTTCTATAATAAAACGACTTAAAATTTTAATAATTAATAAAAAAAAAGTAGTTTTAGCTCTAAATTAATATCTTCTTCATGAACACAAAGCTCCTTGTAGATCTTGGCTGCCTCAACCACACAAACTCTCCAGCATTTTCTATCCCCCACAACTGCCTCGCAGTTTTTAATCTTCAGAACACTCGGATCTTTTTTCACATCATCCAACCTTCTCGTTGGAGGTCTTCTTCTGACCCAGGTTCCTATAGAATTTTTAAAAGTGGATTTTTTGAAGAGGCTATTTTTAGGGCTTCTCCAGATATTCCCAAGCCATTTTAACTTATTGCTCCAGATAACCAGTGTTATCTGTAATTTCCTATAGAATTTGTATAATTCAAATGTGAATCTAGTTTGCCAATATCCTCTTTTTAGTACTGGGTCTAAGATAGCTCTAAGGATCTTTCTTTCAAACATGTTCAAAGAGCACTGAGTATCCAAATTAAGAGTCCTAAGATCCAATTGTAAAGAGCAGAACTGGCATGATAAGAGTCATAAATTCTTAGTTTAGTTTTTCCTCTGATTAAGTTGGATCTTAGTTGTGTGTGTTTTTTCAGTTCAAAGAAATATTTTTAGCCATTTTTATGAATTTTTATACTTTATTTAGCCATTTTTATGAATTCATATACTTTTTGTAATATTAATTATTACTAATTTATAGTGCAAAAACTTTGTGTTGTAACTCATTGTGTGTATATGAATCTACTTAAATTAGATTTGCATTCAAAATTTATTTTAAGCCGTTATTTGGTTTTTCTGACATAAGGTTAAAGTTCACACATAGTACATATAATTAAATCTAAAAATTTGGCAGACCATAATTGAAATTAACTTTTTCTATTTCAGATTTTGAAATAGCATAAATTTTCTACTGCTAATAAATACTGGGATTAAATTTTTCTTCAACTCAAATGATTTTTGTGTTTGTGTTTATTAAAATATCTAATTTAACATTTATTTCCCTTGCCCCCAAAACAATAGCTGTCTGTGAATTTAATTTGTAGCTTTAAAATAGTAGTAAGGAAAAGAAACATAAAATGTTTCCTATTTACTTAAAAAAAAACCCTCATTAAACGAGGAATTAAAAGTATTATTCTTAATTTTTATTTCACTGTCTAGATAGTGTCTGGATTTCTGAATTAAATTTTTATTAATTTTGATATTGTGTTTTAAACATGTAGTTATAATCTCTTGTTTGTGAAGTTCTACTTTTTTACTCTTTTATGTAAGAAATGATTTCACTTGGTTTATATTTCGTTTCATAGATTATTATTATTATTTTTTTTTTTTGAATAAAGTAGATTGTAGATTCAGAAACTTAAATTGCTTGAGTTGTTTATTATGATACCTCTACTGATAAGAAAAATAAGTCTACATTTTCAAGTTTTTTTTTTCTCTAAAATCTTTACATCTATACCCATAGTTTTGCTTTTTCAAAAATAAACATTAGCATAAGATACACAATCAAGATTATTTTATGTTCCCAAATTCTTGATAACTTCATCCTGTTGCATTAAAAAAAATTGTACAGTCAATTTTATTGCATCTTTTTTGCTGTTTTTACTTTTTTTTTGAGTATCAAGAATTGGACATTTGCTATTCAATTTTTTAAAAATATTTTCCATTCCTCTTATTTTATTTTTTTTTAAATCTTACTTTTACAATGGGGTTGATATATAACTGAAATGAAACCATTGATTTTGATCACCAGAAAGAATTAGAAAAAATTACAACTTCATATGCTAATAATTCCTTCTTAGATATTCACTTGCTAATATTATTATAGGATAAAAAGTTCATCTATTATGAGCATCATTTTATATTATGATTATCCAATATTAATGTTTAAATTTAGAAGTAACATTAAATAAATAAAAAGTGCTTTAAAGTAGCATTTTGCCTCATTCTCTATTGACATATATTGTAGCATCTTAATAGTTTCTAAATGGTGGATTACAAATTTTCATCTTTTAGCTGGGGGCTACTCCACTACCAGATAATGATCCTGATGATAAGTATCTGTATGAAATGGTTGTGTTTACAGGCAACACAGATGCAGCAGCAACAGATTCTAAGGTAAAATTATTGATTTTTTTTGTTATTATCACTATATTGAATTATTTTATATAGATACTGTAAACATAAACTTAAGGGGGGGAAAACCTTTTATTTAAATTTTTATTTTGAATAATAATGAAAATCACATTTAAAAAAAATCTCCCATTGAGTTTATCTGAATTGTGATTCAAGTCAGCTCTTTATTGTCTTGATTATTTTGAAGTATTCATCTAGGGCAGGGGTCGGCAACTATTGAAATGGAAGAGCCAAAAGCAACAATTTACAAAATTTTCCAGTTTTTAAAGAGTTACTAAAAATGTTCGATTTGATATTATTGTATTTGCTTATAAATATCTGATTTTTGATTTAAAATAAACAGCTTTAAATACGAATAATCTTTATTCCAATAGAAACATAAATATAGTTAGTTACATCAATTGGAGCATTGACTTTGATGCCTTTTGAAAATTTGATTAAATCTTACTTGTAACTTGTTGTTTTAAGTTTCAAGCATTCTTAGCTATTAGTTGACTTCTAGACTTACTTTTTATTATTTTTATGCAAGAGAACAAGTTTTTCACACGAATATGTCCATATGCTCACACAAATATATCTATATACTTCATATGCCAATTTCTTTACTTCACTGTTGAATTTATGTTGCATGTCAATGTATATGACTCCGTCCAATTCTGATGGAATTCTCGGTTTTCTTCTTAAGTTATCTCTCTCTCTTTTTTACTTTTTATAAGATATGCTAAGCTTTGCTAAAAAATGATTTAATTTTTTTTTTTTTTTACTTAGCTATCTATAATGGCAAACTATTTATTTACCATTATTGCTTTATTAATACAATTCCTAGATATGTAATCCAAACCTGTTGCTGATTTTATTATATTAAATGGATTAATTGAAGAATAGTGTTAATATAAGTTATTGAGAGATTAGGTACTTTAAAATATATTTTCTCATTTTGAAGGGTTTTGATATTAAATTATTAATTTTTCGTATGGAACTAGAGAGATGCAATTTTTTAGGTTGCCAACCCCTGGTCTAGGATAAAGTTGAATGCAAATAAAGCTGACTGCATTCCATTTAAAGGAGTGTTCCTCATTTTTTTATTATTGCTTATTTGTTTCTATCAGGCCTGTATGCATTTTGTGAATTTTTTTCATTTCTGACAGAAAAATTAAGCAATGTATATTAAACATCTTAAATTAAGTCATAACAAATTATAAACTCAAGAGATTGATTTCTGTCTTCTTTTCTTAATTTCACATAAAGTATTGAGAATCAAATCAAACTGACTTTTTGTAACCTGAACTAAATATTATATTTTTTAGTCACTGAAACTGAATCTTTTGATGCTTTTTTATGGTTAATAAAAAGAAAATCTAGATCCATTCTGGTTATGAATGGTTCATTTGATTGATTTATTGGGGACAAAGGATTCATTTTTGATTTAAAACAAAAGAAGTCTATATTTGAATATTTGTTTTATTTCTTTATTCATTGGTTAAAAATAATTCAGTATTGAACTAAAGCAAAGAAATCTGTCTTGACTTTTGTTTTATTTATCTGTATCTGAACCTTTGCTTTTATCATATAAAAGTTAAGATTAGTCACAAACATATATTTACATATAAACATATTTTAGCATTTGTGTGACTAAATAAAAGATACTTTTGATATTTTAACTTCAATTTATTTCTTAATGGGATGCATTTTACGCACAAGAAACATTGATAAAATTGTCCTCTTTTTAAATTGCATACAAAAGAGACCAAGCCCTCAATGATTTTGCTATGAGATTTTTATAAGGATTTTATGGTCATGTATGAAATTATGAAAGGGAATCTTAGGGAATTTTAAACCTTGTCTCAGAGCATAAGAACATGTTGAATTCAGAAAATAGAAATTGGATCAGGAATTAAGAAAATGTTTTAGAGTGAAGTTCAATTCAAATTAATACAAAAAATTAGAAAATTAATTAAGTTTTAAATTAGATTTTAAAATATCATTACATATATGTTTCATTCTTCTTTAGGTGCAATTCATTTTATCGGGTGATGATGATGAAACAGTTGTGCGAACTCTTGAAGATCCAAAGCGAAAACTGTTTAGACGTAATGCTGCAGATACTTTTGTAATGGCTGTGCCAAGGTATTGTTGAATATAAATATTATTTTAAAAAATCTTTTTGTACAAATTTCTAAAATAATAATTAAGAGGGCAATATTATTATATACACTACATGAATATAAGCATATTTATAATTCATATGCACACTTTTGTACTTAATAAGTTGATTGGAATAAAAAAAAATCTATCAATGAAATTGCTCATTGAAAAGAGTTAATATATTAAAAATGTTTGCAGAAATATGTGTTAATTATTTATAATTTCAGAATAAATGTAAATAATTTGTTCCTAATTTAATCTATTAAAGCAAATCTAAAATAATGATTTTAAAAACGTTATATACATTCATTACTATCAAAAATAAACATGTTACTTTGATAATAACAGCTTTGTCATCTGTATTCTACATTTATATTTTCACCTGTATTCTAAAAATTTCTTATGTTGTATTTCAGATACGTACTTCTCATGATATTCACTTGATATGCAATTTGTATTGAAAATTTAAATATTCTTTTTGCTGTTTACTAAATCATTAAAAATATCCAAAATCATAGTACAACTGCTTTTGATTAAAATATTTGGTTTTTATCAAATAAAATATTTTTTCCTGCTGATATATATGATCAATTGTGTGGCTTCTTTTTTTGGGTGTATGCTAATTATTTATTCCAAAAATATCCAAAATCATTCAATTATATTACACATAAAGTATAATATTTAGCTTCTATCAAACTAAATATTTCATATTCTTGTAGCTTATATTAGAAGTGCTTGAAATGTAATAAAATTTACTCATGGATACATTTATTACATATATATATATATATATATATATATATATATATATATATATATATATATATATATATATATA
>JAOUZG010003912.1:642095-657809 GCA_026289955.1 Argiope argentata
ATATATATATATATATATATATATATATATATATATATATATATATAGTTAAAAAATTGTAAAATTGTAAACCCTAAACTTTTATAAAATTTATTATTCGTTAGTTGTGAACTGAACTTTCTACATCAATCCTTGAATACAACTACATGAATTATTTTAGATTTTTGTTAATTTTTGTTTAAAAAATAAATCAATCAATTTTTAATCTATTTCTTCATGTATTGACTTTTGAAATTTTTTTATTGTTATATTTTAACTATGAGTGGGCTACAAAATGAAAAAAAAATCATTACTGACGATCTTAATATGATATTTGTTTTCGTGAACTATCAGGCCTCTGGGAAGATTGAACTACTTGCGAATATGGCATGACAATTCTGGCAAAGGCAAATTCAAATCATGGTTCCTTAACTTTGTGGTTATACGAGATGTGCAGACTGGAGCACGCTATGAATTTGTGTGTAATCGATGGTTGGCTGTAGAGAAAGAAGATGGGCTGGTAAAATATTTTTAATTTTTATCTGGAATTTTCATTTAATGAATTTTTATAATGGTGGAAACTGAGAAAACATTGTTTCATGGATACTAAATACTTATATATTTTTATATTGGCTATTTTATTTTGTATTGATTTTTTTTGCTGTGTATTGTATCATAATTATCATTGATCATGCAAATTAATCATCAAATTTTCTTTGAATCTTATCATAAGAAGTGTTATTTCAAAATATAATCAGAATTCTTTGTTCAAACTGAAATAGGCATGATGTAACAATTGATTTTCTATAGGGAAAAATTGTTATAAAATTATAGGTTATTAACTCTTAATCAAATTGAGAGGAAAAGAAAAAATAAAGACTTGGAACTTATATTCAATAATTTAAAAGGAAAAAAAATGACAATTATCATAAAGTGCACAAAATTACTTAAAATCAGTTTCTTTTATAATAAAAAAAAATGCAGTTGAAAAATATTTATTACTAAGAAGAGTTTTAAGGTTTTTACATTTATCATTTAATTTTTTTTTGGTATTACTATATTAACCACATTCTAGACAAATTACTTACAATTACCAAATTACCATACTAACCGCCTATTGCCAAATAGGTTGTGTCTATTGCAACTAGTAATTAACTACCTAAAAAATCCTGTTAGTCTATTGACTACCTTAGCCAATTACATGTTATTAAGTTAAAAGTTTGTCTATGTTATGTAGTTAATACTCAAGTTCTATTTTTCAAGTAATTATCATTATTTGCTTAGTGTTTTGCTACTAACATGCCAAATTGGAGAGCTCCCATTGTGAGGTTGCTCTCTTTTGTAACTGTGCGGGTCACGACTGCTAGAACTAGATTTGAACTCCAAGTGTGATGCATACCTTTATTAGCGGTGACTTTGTGCCCGTTTCATAGTCAAATAAACTGCATTTTATTACTACACTGCAATTCTTAGCATCATTTTCATTAGTTACACCTGAATTATTAGTTCATTTTTTATTATCATTAGTAGAGTCATAAATGACCTCTAAACTTAATTTTATCCGTTTGTACATTTATTGAAAGAAAAATTTAAATCTCAAGAGGGGAAAAATGATTCTTGAAGAATGTTTCTCATGTTTTTCTCAGTATAAAATACTTTATTGTTGGTAATATTTTATTGATATATTTGTTTCAGCTCTTATCAACTGATCAGATTCGTAAAATCCTAAACATCCAATATTTCTTTAAAAGAATTGAATTTTTCTTAGTTTTTTTTAAAGCATCCACTGATATACATTTTAAATTCTTTCCTAGATTGATCGACTTTTACCAGTTGCTGGAAAAGGAGAAGCTACAGAATTTAATCATTTGTTCCAACAAAAAACGCAAAAAAATCTATCTGATGGGCACCTTTGGTTCTCAATATTTATGAGACCACCTAAGAGTCGATTCACTAGAGCCCAGAGAGTCACCTCTTGCTTCTCAATGTTGTTTTTATCCATGTTAGTGAATGCCATGTGGTATGGACGTGTGCCTTCGAAACCATCTGGATCAGCGTTTAACATTGGACCACTTTCTATGAGTCCAGAACAGGTAAATAAAAACTTACTTGTTGTTTTTTCATTTAAATGATCAAGTTTTTTTCAATAATTAAATAAGAGTGTTTTGAAAATAAAAATAACATCATGAGTTGAAGAATTTTTTTTATTAATTAAAAAAAAATGTTATTTTGAAAGTAATAAAAAAAAGCTTAAATTAGTTTGATTTAAAAAATAGTTTTGAATAGCCAAATTATATTGAAATGGTTATCTTCCAGACAGATTAAAAAAAATTCCAAACTTGATTATTCTTTATATATCTTTTTTTTTTTCTTATTTAGTTGAAAGTGATGATTAATCATCATCTGATCATCCTGTGAATCATTTTTGTAATTCACAAATTGTAAGAAAAAAATTTCAATTTTATGTGTATAAATATGCTTTAAATGTATAAAATTTTATGCGTATAAATATGTTTTTTATATCTATATTAATAAAAATGGAACTCGAAATGCGTTGCTAAGCGCAAAACTAGAGAACGGCTCGACCGATTCGGCTAACTTTTATTTTAATATTTTCGTTAAGACACGAGGATGGTTCTTATGGAGGGAAAAAATGAAAAAACTGCGAGGAAAATAGTTAAAACGACCCTTTTCTTACTTTCCCGCCAAAAATCTTCATTTCCTTCCCCCACACCGAGTAAGATAGCAGGAAGTAATAAATTATCATTTGTTTAGAAAGAAATACGCGAAGTCAGTTGGTTTTCATTCATAGATAACAGGATGTTTAAAAAAGAAAGAAAATAGTTGCTTTTATTATTAGTCGGTATGAATATTTAATCTATCCCTGCTCAAAATAAAATTTGGGCAGGGAAGAAAAAAAAAAGAAAAACAAAGTGAAAATAGGGTTTGTAGAAACAAAATTAGTGAAGAAAAAAAGGAAAGAAGGATGTGTGTGTTTGAATATTATTTCCTCTGTGCGCGGCATTTTCCAAGCTGTTTTTTAACTTTGAAAACCAATTGTGTCTTTATTGTGTAGTGTGTTTACATTTATGAAAATTTGAATCTCACTATTATTTAAAAACGTAGAATTTTAGATTTTTCTCTCCACCATTTAAGTAAAATATCAATTCCGGGACAATCATTGCTCGGATAGAAAGAGAAAGATGAATAGTACAATGAACAGAACATGATGATGATGAAAATAATACTAAATAATACTCTAATGATGAAAATAATGATGAAAATAATACTAAATAATACTCTAAATGAATTATATGATTATAAAAATTTGTTTGGTTTAAAAATATTTTGATGAAAAACCTGTTATGAGACACAGCTACATAAAATATTATATGAAAATTTTTGCGAGCACTAATACTGGCGAACCGACTGGTCGCCAAAGGCGGCTAGTGTATAAATATGTTTTAATTTTCAACTTTTGCTTTAACTGGGATATTTTTTGCTTTTAAATTTGCTTCCCTTTTTAGAGGGATAAATTTTTCGTTACTCTTATTTTTGTTAGAAATATTTTGTTTGTCAAGTAAATTAGAAAATTAGAGAAGCATATGTAACTGTAACTGATTATAAGTAAAAGGAAATTTAATCCGATACTTTTTAAAATTTTGAATTTTACTGATTCCAGCTGATTCTTTGTATTATATTTACTTTTAAATACAAAATTGTCTTAAAATATATACTTTTAATTAATTTTTTTGAAAATTCATATATGTTTTACAAAAAGATAAATAATTATAGGATATAAGATGAATAATAAAATAATAACTATGAATTCTTATTACTAAAAGAAGACTTATAGGCTTTTATGTATCTTACTTACATTTTGTATTTATAATCTGTGTACATCTTATTTAGATTTAATTGTTTGTCTTCCATTTGATTTTTGTTATTCCATTTTTATGAATTTTTGAATTAACAAATGAAAAATTGAAATTGATAATCAAACTTTCCTTCAGATTGGTGTTGGTGTGATGGCTAATTTTATTGTTTTCCCACCAACTTTCCTGATGATAACCTTATTCCGAAAATCCAGGCTTCGTAAGTTAAGACCTTCACATATTACTGAAGCCATTAAAAAGCAGAGTAAGTATTCAAAGTTTCTATTTAAAACTTTTATAGAAATTTTAATATATTTTTGTTTACATATTTTGGTATTATAGTTTTCAAGTGGTTTCAATAAAATATATAACTTTATTTAATAGTTATTCAGACATTTTATTGAAGCCATAATGCCCTGCAACAAAAATTTAAATCTTTTCTAATCTAACTTAATACTATCTAACTTAATTTTGTAGATCAAACTTTTTTCTAATGAATTTAGTTCAAATTATACGGAGATAAATTATGTATGTTATCAAATGTCTTGAAATATTTTGTGGCTTTAATCATCCAACCACATTTTTCCTATGCTTTTAGAATCTCTCTACCAATTTTGTAATGCTGATTTTTCCTACTGCCATTTTAATTGTTTGCTATTAAACATTACTCAATTTAGAAGGAATTGGGAAATTTTTTATAATAATTTTTGTTATTTTCAACTTTTAGTGGCAGCAGATTTATTTTGATTTTAAGTGATATAACTTCATCACATTGTATTGATATGTCAAATTTTCTAAATGGGATATTACTTCCCCCACCTCTTTATAATTAAACAACAAAATGAAATATTTCTGTCTAGAAAAATTAAAGGATCTGTAAAGAGAGTAAATGTTTGCTTTCCTTGTAGGAAATTTTTTTTGAGTTCTATAAAGAATGCACTTGAAAATAAAATAGATTATATTATATTACCTCTGCTGATTTCATCTATAAATTTTTTAAGCTAATTTATTATATTGCATTGATTAAACACACTACTACTTCTCAAACTACAATAATTCAGTACTTCAACTCATGTGCAAATCAATTTAATGCTCTTACAACTAATTTTACTTACAATTACTTTTAACTGAATAGAGATAATTCATATTTGAAGAAATTGTATTTCAACAAAAGCAATTAATTTGTTATTTTATTAAATTTATGATATATTTGATAATAACACTGTATGCTAAATTATGTATTATTCATAAAAATTAAGTTTGAAATGCATTGTAATTATATTATAGTGATGCCATTGACACACAGATTTAATCAAGAATATTTCAATTAATACTTGTGACATTTTATAAATATAATCAGTATCTACTTAAATGAAGCAAAAGTTATAACATAACATTACACAAAGTTTAAAAGCCTTGAATGTTATATTTAAAAGTAATTCATATATTTATAAGGAATTTAGCTTTAAAAATCGCTTATAATTATTTTGTGCTACAAAATACGTCTATAAGGATAATGTAATTTTAAGATTTTTTTATATTTCTTAGATGAAAGGGTTTAAATTTTGCTTCATTTGCTTGCAATTCAATCATGCTTAACCATCAGATCTTTACATTTGGCAAAGGATTAAAGACTACTAAAACTGCCAATTAAATATATTACATGACTTTCATGATTTTCTAAGGAAAGTGATTTTTTTAACTCTAATTTTAATATAGAAATCAATTAAATATATTATTCAATATGCTATACATTTCCTCAATTTTTATCTATACTTTAAATATTCAATTATATCGCAGGAAAGAATTAGGATATCTAAAACTTGGTTAATTCCAAAACTTTTTCTCTATTACTTAGTTTTGAAGTGAAATTTTAATTTTCGTATATAGCATTTCAAAAGCTTGCTTTATTCTGAAACTGTATATTGGAAAATAAGTGAAATTTTTATACTTTGACTATCAACATTGAAAGGAAAAAGTCAGAATGAAACATCTGTAGCAACAATGAAAACGATATTTCTTTACAACTTAGGAATATATTATAAAATGAGTTTAAAAATATTTTTAAAAAGCATTAAAAATGGACAAATAGTATGATGATTATATTGGCATAATTGAAAGAATAACTTTTTGTAACTTTAAAGTGGCATAAAAGTACGAGGCATATTCGGAAAGTAAGTACCGTTTTTTAATAAATAGAACAAAACATTTTTTTTCAAACAAATTTTATTATTACATGAAAGACCAAACCTTAAACTATTTTTCTACGTAGTTTCCACCAATGTTCAAACACTTCTCGTAGCGAGTGACGAGTTTTCCTATGCCTTCCTCGTAGAAACTTGCCGCCAACGATGATAAACACGACTGCACGGCATTTTTAACCTCCTCGTCGGATCCATAGCGCTTACCACCTAACTCACGCTTCAAATGCAAAAACAGGTGGTAGTCAGATGGTGCCAAGTCCGGGCTGTACGGCGGGTGGTCAAACTGCTCCCAACCAAACTGTTGGATCAGTGTTTGAGTGGCTCCAGCAGTATGGGGCCGAGCATTGTCATGGAGCAACACGATTCCTTTACTCAGCATTCCTCTGCGTTTGTTCTGAATTGCTCGCCGTACTTTTTTTAAGGTTTCACAATATCGTGCGGCATTAACTGTTTCACCTCTGGGGAGAAATTCTGTGAGCAAAACCCCTTTCTTATCCCAGAACACAGTGCACATGATTTTTTGTGCTGACATTGTCGTTTTGAACTTTTGTTTTTTTGGTGATTGTGTGTGCCTCCACTCCATTGATTGTTGTTTGGATTCAGGCGTAAAATGACGAACCCAAGTTTCATCACCAGTCACAATTTGTCTTAAAAAGTCCTCACCCTCATTACTGTACCGTGTGAGAAATGTCAAAGCACTGCCAAGTCGCTTGGGTTTGTGACCATCAGTAAGCATTTTCGGAACCCATCGAGAACACAGCTTGTGATAGCCTAATTTGTCAACAACAATTCCGTACAACACAGTACGTGAAATTTGTGGAAATTCGTCTGAAAGTATCGTTATTGTGAATCGTCTGTTCTCTTTGATTTTTTCATCAACTTTCCGTATCAGATCGTCATTGACGAGAGAACGCCGACCACTCCGAGCCTCATCGTGAACATTTTTTCGACCTTCATTAAACATTCTAACCCACTTCCGCACCATTCCATCACTCATCGCGTTTTCACCATACACTTCTTTAATTTCACGGTAAATTTCAGCCGGTTTCACATTTTTTGCGTTTAAAAAACGGATAACAGAACGAATCTCACAGTCGGCGGGATCAGTAATTGTCTTAAACATTTTAAACAAGCACAGCGAACTGGAAACACAACCTACAGCGTCCAAAATGGCGTCAGTTGAGAGTCAGTAAACAAGGAAGACTAGTGCGCATGCGCAGAACGCCGATCGCAGTGCTGCAGCGGCAGTATAATGAAACGGTACTTACTTTCCGAATATGCCTCGTAGTTTGAGCTGGAATATTTTCAGCAGTTACTTTGAGAAAATATAAAAAATTACTTAATTTTAAATTATTTAAAAATATAATTAAAATTTTAATGAAGCTCTGATTAAAATTCTTACTCTTTTTTTTTCTGCACTCCAAATATACACACCAAGCATGGCAGTTCTTTGTTGAACCCTTTAGCTTTTAGATGGCAACAACAACAAAAGAATTCTGATTATTAATAGAAAAATAAATTATAATTAAAAATTTCTGTTATAGAAGAAGCTTCGAAGAAGAAACTGTCCACAGTCTCCAGACCAGGATCTGCACATTCTGGAACAACTTTGATTTTGGACGACATTTCTCAAGAAGACGAATCTCGTCGTGAGAATCGTTTTGGGGCCCAAAAGAAAAAGAAGAAGAAGTTTTTGTTCCCCTGGTGGTGTCGAATTATTGCTTGGCTTTTGGCAGTCGCCAGCATTGTCGTTTCCTGCTTCTTCCTGTGGGCTTATGGTGTGCAGTTTGGAGATGAGAAAACCAAAAAATGGATAACATCACTCTTGATCTCATTCTTCAGCTCAATTTTGATCACTCAACCTATTAAGGTAAGAATTTTTTTTCATACATGTTACAAACCTCTGTATTGTAATCAAGGGGGTGGGGTGGAACTCAACCTGGACAAATATTTACGAATTTGCTTTTTAAGTCTGAAAAAAAGTCTTGGATTCATTCCGGTCTTAGAATCTGTAATATTGTTTTCCTCACAAATTGTTACATAGAAAGGAAAAGAAGTTTACAGATATTTTTAATAGTTGTTGTGTGAAATTTGGTTCATATAAAGACCATCTTGATAATCATTTGGCGACTTGGCGATGAATTTGGTCACAAAAACAAAAGCATCTGAAAAGTTGATGATGTATCAACTATGGAAAAAGATACATTATCCTTCTAGAAGCTTCTTTACCTGTTGTTGAAACTATAAAAGTCTGAAAGGCACCTCGAATCAGTTGCAGAATTGTGAGAAGAGTTGAGTAAATTCTCTTTTAGGCTTGTTAATCTCTAGTGATCACTATATAGTGTTGAAGTTGTTTCATAACGATTTGCTTACTTAGGATGTCTCTAAGTGCTATTTTGTATGCTTCATTTTTTGTGTCCCCTTTTTCATACTAGATAAAGCATCTCTATCTATTATTGAGCATCCTAAATTTCATACAGTATACAATGGATTTGTTTTTAATTCCCATAACGATAGTTCAAAAATGAAAATAGGCAAAAACATATGTTCAGTTAGGTGACTACTAGAATCTCTGGTAGAATCAGGTAATATATATATATATATATATATATATATATATATATATATATATATATATATATATATATATATATATATATATATATATATATATATATATATATATACACGAGGGCCATCCAGAAAGTAGATTACGTTTTCGTCTGTGTCCGCTAGGGGCGGGGCTAGCGCGGCCATCTTGGGGGCAGAGCGTTGCGCAGCTCAGGTCGGCATCTAGCCGTGCTAGTGAGAGGTGAGTGCGTCAGTGGGTCATAAGATTTAAAAATGACCGAACCAATGTTCACGATGAAGATCGAAGTGGGAGACCCAGCATAGTGACTGCCGAACTTGTCGAAAAAGTCGATGCTAAAGTCCGTGAAAATCGAAAGTTCACAATAACGGAACTTGCTTTGAGCTATGCAGCGTTTTGATGACGGCGCACAGCTGCAAGAAGAGGTAACGAAGTGGTTGAAGGCGCAGGCGGCCGAATTTTTCGACGAAGGAATTTCCAAGCTCGTACATCGCTACGATAAATGCCTTAATTTGAATGGTGACTATGTAGAAAAGTAGTATTTGAATGTGGCTTTCATCTGTACATTATAAAATTTGTTTCCTATACTTTGTTTATTTTTTTATTCCAAAACGTAATCTACTTTCTGGATTGCCCTCGTATATATATTGAATAAAATAAAGTGCATTTTATTACTTGTTTATATAGAAATATCAATTGTTCATTTAACTTCTCTTGCAATATATTTTTGACAGGTCTTGCAAATAACAATTTTTAATGCTACATTTCTTTAAAATTTATTATCTATCAATAGCACAACGATGTAACGTTTTTATTTGCTAGTAAAAAATTCATGGTTTATTTTCAAGATTTTTTTACTTTAGCTTTTTTTTTTTTTTTGCCATGTAAAATATATTATTTAAAAAATAAATATAAGCTTTCATATCTTAACAAAGTTACTAAAATGAAAAAAAAAATTAAGGTAAAATATATTTTAAACTTATGATTAAAATGAGCACTTTTTTAAAGATATTAAATCTGATCATTGAAATTGAAAGCAGATCCTCATAATATGCAGTGTCTAGAATGAAAAATGTGAAATCTGCTCTGATTATAGATGCAGTTTGGAATAGTATTATGTATGGTGCATAGCATCGTTCAAAGTGCTTGAAAACTTTTATTTTTAATTATTCTTATACAAGGATCTTAAATTTATACAGGCGCTTATTTCACTTTCTGATGATTTTTTTAAAAAATAGAATTGTTCCCAACACTGAATCTGCCAAATTGTATGATCCTTCAATGAATAGTTCTCACAAAGATTTTATTTCTGGAATGGAATAAAGCCAAGTTTTAAGATTGCAAAAATATCTTCTCACTTCAATTTATTAAAAAAAAACAACGCTAAAAATTATATATATAATATAATATGCACAGTAGTAAAGCAATAATGAAGTGTACACAAAAATAACACTTGCCGTAAACAACAGCACACTAGTAGGAAGTCCCTGTTCAATAAGAATAACATTGCTGAGGGTTTAAATAAAACTCGCTTGCGATCAAACCTCTAAACAGAGAATTCACAGAACTAATTTTGTCTTGACTTGATTTCTATTTGTACGCCTTCGATTTTATAAATACCAGAATACATCGTCGAATGTCATGGAATAGATGTTTGAACTCCGGTAAAAGTATATATCAAAATTCTCGAATTTTAAGTAATTGTTCGTCTTTAATCCAAACGATCGCCTAATATTTCGCCAAGGACGGAGTTCTTTTTCCTGGTATCCATTCAGCACCCATTAAAACGGTACCAGCGATATTATACCGTCGATCCACCAACAACGCGCCAACCACGCCAAACTTCATTTTGGTGGCCAAAATTCTTTAATGCTTTTGAATATGTGGCAAACCAATTTTGGCGAGTATACAATCTATTGGCGACCATTTTTTGATTTGGCGAAAATGATCGACGGCTTAATACGTAAGTACCAGTATCTGTAGTTCCTTTCCATGAAACTAGAAGCTTTTATTTTTAAAGTGAGTTTTTTTCATTTGACTGAATTGCGATAAAACAAAAGCAAAGAAGACAAGAAGAGTACAAAATACAGACATTCTTTATGCCTTAAAATATCTGACAAATTAAATATTTTAGGTGTTCCTGGTTGCCATGTTCTTCTCTGCCATCTTTAAAACTGTGGACACTGAAGAAGAGGAAGACGAGGATGAGGAGCCGCCAGAGCTTGCTCCTGATGAAGAGTGGCTTCACAAAGGTGAAGTATACTCCATTTCATTCCATTTGCTGTATCATGTCAGTGTTTTAGAATAATTCATTCTTGATAATTCGGTGTAAGTATGGTGTGAAAACCATAAATTAATTTGACTTAAAATTTCATTTAAAGCGAGTGACTATGGGATGCATTTTTTGCCAAATATTCGAAAATGGTTGTATTTTTGAATATTTGCATAAAAAAAGATTGGGAAAACATCTATGAAAACAAAAATTTGCCAGTTAAGTGACATTTTAAAAACTTTTTGAAAATATTTTTTACTAAAAAGAGGTATAAAGCCCAAATCTTCTAATTCAAAGGATTATTATATAGTTTGCTTTAAAATTTTCATATGGCTTTAGAAATATATTTCTTAGATCTCGAATTAAAAAGTGAATTGTATTTTTTTACATTGGGTTTGGTTGATAAATAACGCAAGATTTTCAATTGGTTTGTTCACTTTGTGAAGCACTAAAACAACTATAAAATATATCTAAAAAAATGATTACTTATTCTTTCGTTCTAGAACGGATATTTTTGAGAAATTATTATACCAAATTTGAACAAGAAATATGCATTTGATTTTAATTTATGAGGATTTTCTGTGAGGAAGTTTCTTCAAAGATTAAAATTTGGGGAAATAGCATCTAAAGCTGTAAAATAGCATTAAAACGAATGTAAATGCAAATATAAAAATCTATTTAACTTCCCCCCCCCCCAAATATACTTAGAAACAAATTTGTAACTGTTTGATGAATAAATCTGTCCAAAAAATTTTTAATTTTATTCAGTATATTAAATGAAAAAAGAATTGATAATTTTACTAAAAATTCGGCTTTTCAACATAGTCATCTACCTTAGTAAGAAATGGAATCATATTTTAATTCCATTTCTTACTTTAATTCCAAACATTAATCATATTTTGTTTTACCACTTTCACCAATAAAGTCTGCTGATTAAGGATTGTTAATATCATTATTAATATTCATTGTGGGTTTTGCTATGTATCGTGACAAGCCTATGCATTACTTGGATGGTAAAATAGCATTGTAAAATTGTTTTGCAAAATTGCATTAAAAGTGCACTGATCGTTTGATGTGAAAGCCTTTGATTTATTGAAGACAAAGAATCAAGAAACATTTTAGGTTGATGTAGCCTCTTCTACTGTTCGTTTCAGTAATCTTACACGACCACTTTTCGACGATTCTACCTAATTAAAGGGAGAGACGCGGAAGGATGAACGTATCTACAGAATTCCTTATCGTTCTTTGACCTTGATTTCACCGTATTAGATATTTTTTTTATCATGTCAAAACACGAGGTTGCTTTGGGGATGAGGTTTTTTGCCTCAACAAAAATCGGTGGACGAAAAATAAAAATTTTATTATCTGCACAAGCATTTCAAAAAAATCAACTTTTCATAACGCGTTGCCATCGCATTTAGAAAAGCTCTGTTTTTAAAAACAAGTTGATGACAACAGCAAATAAAACCTAGAAAAATATATCATTTTGAGCACGTGATTATATGAAATAAATAGGAAATGTGATATTTTTTTAAACAATAAATGCGAGACAAAGTTTTTTTTTGGATCGTTTGCAATACCAAAGTGACTCATTCAATGAAACGATTAAAATGAATAAAAATATAATTTAACTCGCACGGGCACGTGGTGCTTGGCCGTTCAAGAAATTATTTTCTGACATGATACATTGAAATATGCATAGCAGATTTCATTTCAATCTTTTTTATATGTCTTTCCAATTTCATCTTTCAGAACCAGAAACGAAAGATGACAAGAAGAAGCTACTGTATAAACCGGCCGATATGGCGAAGATGGAGTGGGCGAAATTGGAAAGGTTAAAAGAAATGCAGATGACGGCCATACTGAAGGAGATTTTCTCCTACCTCTTCTTCATCTGGATCCTGACCGTCCTCAGTTACGGCAATCGGGATCCCAGCGCCTATTACTTGAGACAGAACTTGAAAGACACCTTCATCAAAGAAGGCGCCGACGACGGTTTCATGGCGGTGAGTTTCGGTCCACTGTTTGACTTCTCTCATTCTTAAGATCCTTTCGAATTGGGGACCTGGGGTACCTGGGATTCAGAAGCGGCGGCAGGGATTTGCCGACGGAGAGGCAAGACAAATCCGACGGAGGGGGCAAGCACAATATCTCTCATTTGACTCCAAAATAACTCAAAATAGTTGACTTTATATTCAATTAAAGAAAATCGAGTATTATTTACATTCTTTTTTTATTCAGATACTGGCGATTCCTTCCATTTTTCATTGTACATTTGAAAAAAAAAAAATACGACATCTCATTTATTTGTCGGATATATTGCCAAAATAAGTGCAAATTATAAGTTAAATTAAAGACTATTTAATCAGATGTCGGAAATCTGCGGACTTCTTCGACATTCGTCGCATTGAGTTTATAGTCGATGGATCAAAAATTGTCAACAAATTAGCTAATCACCTTTGTCGGTCATATTGCCCTAAAGTAGTACAAATTATGGGCTGAATGAACGGCATTCGAATCAGATGTCTGAAAATCAGCTTAACGTATGTCTTCGACATCCATTATTTTCAATTTTTAGGTCTATCAAAAATTGTCTATGAAAATACGGCCTATTATTGATCTGCCACCCTTTCGAATATTTTGCCAAATAATAGTCTAAACAATTTAACCATTGCTTGGATATTTCGATTGTTCACAATGTATTAATTTCAAGGAGGTTTTTAAATAATCATACTCGATAATGCGCAGCTCTCTACAACCATCCTGAAATGGTGAACACTTTTGACGACGAAACTCTAAATATCTCGCCGACCGGGGGCAATTGCCTTTCCCCAGCCCCCCTGCTATCGCCGCCTCTGATGGGATTGTTCGAACACTCAAGTTTCTCTTTAAAAGATTTTTAAAAGAATGTCTTAGGAAGATTGCCTAAAATGCCGTCAGGAATAACACAACACTCAAATACACATGAAAAAAAAAGTTGAATTAAAAAATGTCTAAAAGGGGGGGGGGAATGAAGCTAAAAGGGAATAACGGAAATGCATTCATCGTTCTGCGTCTCACCCCTTAATAATAAGATGGAATCGTCGAAGTGCAGTCGTCTCAAAATCCGTATGAGTATCCACTGTTATTCAAGTCCAATAATAAAATTTTTAACATTTAGATTTAAGCATTAAACATCCAACTGAAAACATCCGTTAAGTGATAAAATTGAATAACATTTCGTCTTGTTTCAATCTAAATGCGCTGTTGAAAAAGTTACAAATATGAATTTGTCTCCAGTCTATGGTCCAATTATTCAGATTTAATAACACATCAAAACAGTATTTTCTTCTCTCTTAATCTAATTACATTAGTTAGACATTTCTTATCTAAAGCTTTCCAGTTTTGTTGTCTTATCATTTAACTAAAATTTTTACCAGAAAAAAAAATGAATTTCTATCTTCTTTCAATCAAAACTAAAAAGTTATGAAGTTAATAAATATCATTGTTTTCTAGAGAATATTTAATTCATTTCTGTGGCTGTTTTAATAATGATAATCCAAAAAAAAATGAATATTATTTCCTCGAGGTGCACCTTTGAATTGATCAAAGGTAATGAAATTAAAAATTTCAACAATCGGTCTGTTTTAAGTGCGAAAGAATAAAACTTTGGGGGGAGGGAGTTAAGTTTTAGTGCATGAAAATTACATTAAATATGATTAATAAAACCCGGGTGTATAAAAATCTAGATTTTGCAATATTTTTCTTGTCTTAAAGCCGGGGCCTGCCTAAGGCAGGGGCGTACATGGCAGTTGCCCAGGGCCCCCCACATAAATGGGGGTCCCCAAATCGAATATAAGTTTTATTTTACGTTTCCTTCTTTAATGAATGTTCTTAAAGGAAAGTAGTAGTAAAGCAGTAGAGTACTACTACTTAGTACTCTTACTACTTAGTCTACGGAAAGTAGTAGTAAAGCAGAGAGGACCCCAAAGAAGTTTTTGACCGGGCCCCAATTAGGCTTAGTTTGGCCCTGCTTAAATCATAAAGTAGCATAAATTACTGAAGTGTATTCCAACCTCTGAAGGTTTAGAAATTTGCAAATAAATCAGAATTAAATTCGACACTTATGTATATTTCTTTAGAAAAAGATGAAGTAATAATTAATGATATATAAGAAATTTGATTGTAGTGTAGAAATCAATGATGATTTTCTTATTTTTACTAATTTTGTATATTATTAAAAGTTTAATAATTAATAAATTTGTAAATGTTTTTAAATAGGATTTGATAAACACTATAGTTGATTATATACTTTTTTATAGATTGATTTCATATATGAGTTTTCTTTCATAGGCTACTTCAGTCATATGGGAAAAAAATTAAAATTAAAAAAATCATTTAATTAAAACAGACCTAATAAAGATTGCAGATTTTTCATACCAAGATAGCGGATTTAGTTTATAAATTTTTATTTTCAGATAACTAGCACAGCTGATTTCTACAAGTGGACAAGGAGTACTCTGATACCAGAATTGATTGTTGGCAAATGGTACAACGGTGACCAACCTTTTGGACTCCGGGGCTTTTTGAATGACAGAGTAAACAGAATCATGGGATATGGAATTCTTCGGCAAGTCCGAATCAAAGAAAGTGAGTTCGATGTCTTCGTTTCATTCCCTGAAAAAAATCCCCCCCCCATTTTTTCAATTATTATTATTAGCTCATTCTTTTTCTTCTCTCTCTCTTCCGATCTAAGCCTACAATCCAACGCTCGTTTTTTTTTTTTTTTTTTTTTTTTTTTTTTTTTTTTTTTTT
>JAOUZG010003912.1:658209-692091 GCA_026289955.1 Argiope argentata
TGTACAAGTTATTAGTTGTTTCTTTATCTATGTTTTATTTTGTATGCATTATCAGTCGTTAATAAAATGCTTTTTATTCATCCAATGTCGAGTTCAAGTAAATTTTTTTAAACTCATAGTGGATGACATTTGACGTTAATACAGTTTTTTCAGTTTGTATTAATTCATTAATTTCTTGTTAATTCATTAAGAACTAAATTTCTTGCCAACAATCTTCATTTCCCTATCTCCAAATAAGTAACAAATTCAGTTTGTTATTTCAGAACACTAATGAGGTTAGGTTCAACATGTTTTCGATCGAGTATTTCAAACGATTCTGTTTATTTTCATAATGCTTAATGCATTTAAAATCAAACATTGTTAATGAATCGACTTTTCAGATTTATTCTGAAGAACTTTCGAGTTGAAATAAAACAGAATAAAGAAAATAAAAAAAAATTCTAATCTGCATTGTGTTACCCCAATTGGTGTAGAAAATTCAAGCATTTGCCTTGCCGCAATTGGCATTGAAAATTCAACGTCAATTGAGAGCGTTTTGATTTATTTTCAACGGATAAGAACTTGGTTTTGTTTTGGCTAGTTATAATTTTAATCAATTATTTATATTAATTGTAAGTATTTAATAAAAAGTAACTGAAATAAAAAATTTCTTTGTTGAGCTAAGTAGGAATTGACTAAATTTTTTAATATTACTTTTTTTAAAAAAAATAGAGAAGTTATTGTATCTGCTAATTTCTAATCCTTACTTCCGTGTTGATATTTATTTCCAATTAGCTATTAGCATCCACTTCAAAATAGTGAGTCTGATCACATCATAATTAATGTTACTCCTTTGTCTTATTCAGGGTAGTTTTATCTTATAGACTAATTGTGTCACAGCCTTAGAGCACCATTCATTCAAGGTTGCCTATTGTGAGTTCTCGGATTCGAAAACTCTGCGCTTTTGTCCTTATGTAAAAATGCGCTTATTTAGTTAAAATGGGGGCAAGAGGAAAAGAGGAGATGTTAACATTAAATAATGAAGTGAATTTGGATTATATACGAACATTGGAGTTATGAAAACTGTCTATTACTCGTAATATTGTCCGGAAAAAGATACCAATTCGTAATAAAATAATTTAGAGTGATTTTTATTAACAGTAAGGGACCGAAACATTAAATAATTATGAATAAATAGAAAATTTCTGTTCATAAAATTGGTACTTCTCTCTCTTTTATTTTTTTCAAAATAATTTTTTTAATTTTAAAATACTTTTTTAATTTATTATTAAAAAAAATTCAATAGCATTTTGAGATTAATCACCAATCCAAAAGTCGTTTGTTGCTGATTCAAATAAAAAAATTTGTCTTCACATTCTATTTTTACCATCGAATTAAAATAATTCAACAGATTGCATTCCATTCTACCTCTATCCTTTGTTATTGAATTTTAAATCATAGATGGCGCAATATATAGACTCTCCCCAAAACCGATTTTTTTCTGAAAATATTATCTTGAATTTGAAGTCATTTTCTCTTAATTTATGCTGATTTTTATATTTGTATTATATGCGTTTCAATGTTATTTTATATCCTTAATGCCATTATCTCAAATTCTAAATCTGTCAGAATTTGCTAATGAAGCACCTCATAAATTAAAATCTAATTGTATACGTTTCTTCATATTTTATATAACAAATTCTCAATTTGGCCAGCAATTCCTGAACTGGAAAATAAGTAATCTACTCATTCAGAAATATTCTATAGTTGTTTTAATATTTCACCATCTGTTAAAAGAGAGAGAGAGAGAGAGAAGGAATGGGGAAATGTCTTATTGCTTATCAGTCAAATCCCAATATTTTATAGGGTGTATAAAAACACAGCTTATTATTATAATTATTTTAACTTAGAAACTGAGTAATATAATTATTCAGCTTTATATAATTTTTTTAACAAACCACTTGATAAACTTCTAAACTAGAAGATTATATCTCTTATTAGAGCCCCCCCCCCAAAAGAATATATATGGTGTATTTGGATTCCATACATATTTTTTCAACATTGTTTATGCAAAATTATAACTATTTTACTGCCGTTTATTTAATGAATTCATCCTGAACGTAGTCGCGTGCTCTTTAACTTGAATTAGTAACATGAAGCTAGAGAAGATCGTTCGTATCCATAGTCCAAACGGGTTCGTTTCAATGCTGATACGAATTTAAAACGCAATGTTTGTCATTTGTTTCTGCAGTATAATCAGGTTTTATCAATATTTTAACTTTTAAAATCCTAAATTTCAAGTAATTTTTTTAAGGAAACTACCCGTCATCGGCGACCAACTCCTCATCCATTATATTAATAACAACTACCCGATTTAGTAATGTCGACCAACTATGTGGGATTTTATCTTATCACTCCAAATCAAGGTGCAATTTTAAATTATATTAGCATGATTAAAAAAATAAAGTTTAAATTGAAATCTGCTATGCATATTTCAATGTATCATGTCGGAACACAATTTCTTGAACGGCCAAACACCACGTGCTCGTGCGAGTTAAATCATATTTTTATTCATTTGAATAGCTTCATTTGAATGAGTCGCTTTAGGACTGCAAACGATCCAAAAACAACTTTGTCTCGCATTAATTGTTTAAAAAAAATATCACATCTCCTACTTATGCTTAAAATGACATTTTTCTAGGTTTTATTGGCTGTGGTCATTAACTTATATATATTTTTAAAATCAGAGCATTTGTAAATGCAATGACAACAGGTTATTAAAAGCTGATTGTTTGAGATGCTCGTGCAGGAAATAACATTTCAATTTTTCGTATGCGGATTTT
Organism: Argiope argentata; assembly: GCA_026289955.1. Classification (NCBI taxonomy): domain Eukaryota; kingdom Metazoa; phylum Arthropoda; class Arachnida; order Araneae; family Araneidae; genus Argiope; species Argiope argentata. Next base: position 661,032 of record JAOUZG010003912.1, read on the forward strand.
TGTTAAGTCGCGAAACCTCATTCCCAAACACAGCATCATGTTCTGACACGATAAAAAAAAAAGGGACTATTCTGATTGGTTGACTATACACACGAAAAAATGAAATTATTCGGTATAACTGGTCCGGTTATTACAACTGTTGTTATGTCAGGGTTTTATTTGAGATTTTTCCCAAAATAAGGAGAAGACATTCAAACAGTTATTAATAATGATCTAATATTTATGAGGGGCTTGAATTGGTAAAATCGAACTAGTGATTGTGGTTCGAGTTAACGACCCCCCCCTTTTTTTTCTCATATATAATAAATATTGAAATGTTTTGGCGATTTATCTCGAAAGTGGAGGTGACAGATGATTCGTAATATTTCTGAAAGTTATTTCAAGGAATAAGTTCAGGTTCATATCTTATATATGAGGAAGACGATACGAATTTTTGATGTTACGTGGGAAAAGTACGCAGGCAAACCCTTGTAAAAACCCTGCATGCCTTCATACCTATAGATAAAGACACAGAACCGATCTCATAAGGTTAAAGAGTTTATTAAAATAAATGCACTGGATAGATGTAAAAAAGATATCCCAAGGCAAAAAGCTTTTAAAATTTAAAGATAATTTCAATTTATAGTTAATTCACAATTTAACAAGATTTCATTTGAAATATAAATGAATGACAATGGTTGTGACTGGGAAACTTTACCTTGGATTTTTCCGCTTTTAAGAATGCGCAATAAAACAGTGTGTTTTTTTTTAAAGACATACACCCGTAACGGGGAAGGGTCAAACGACAACCATTTATGATGTATCTAGAGAGCGTGAGCTTTCATAAGAAATAACCCCTGTCGAAATCGAATCAATAAGGTTACTGAAAGAAGAGTTCATAGATTTTCCTGATTATTTTAGATTGTTGTCAGTTATATTTATGAATTGTGCTTATAAGGTCAATTTATCTTTTTAAAAATGAAAATAAGATATCCTAGATGACCAATTAAATATTTCCATTAACTTAATTATATTTTACAGGATCTTGTAACGTGGATAAACGAGTGAAAAGTCTGACGGAGATTTGCCGATCCCATTCCAACCTCATTTTTGAAGATAAAAAGAGTTATGAACCGGGGTGGAAAGTCGAGGCCCAGAACGATACGAATGACGAGTATCGATACAGAACTTCCAAAGAACTGAACGGCTTACCTTTCTGGGCTATCAGGGACGTGTACGGTGGGGGAGGGTACGTCTTCCCACTGCGCGGCACGCCCGAAAAACTGATAGAAGAAATGTTCCGCTTGGAGAAAGGTGATTGGGTGGACGAACGAACCCGAGCCGTCTTTGCAGAATTCTCAGTCTACAATGCCCAAGTGAACTTATTCGGTGTCATGACGATAGTTGCTGAATTTCTACCCGGTGGGGGTGTTGTTCCATTCTACCGCCTCGAAGTTATTCGACTCATGAGATATCACCAAGGATTTGGGGCGTTTGTCCTAGCTTGCGAGTTAGGTTATGTCATATTCACTTTGTACTTCTTGCATCGAGAGTATAAAAGATTCAAAATGGAAGGCAAAGACTATTTCAAAGCGTACTGGAATCTGGCAGAAGTCATGGTCATCGGCCTGTCCATCAGTGCCATAGTGTTCTATTCCTACAGGATGCTGGTCACTAGAAAGATCTTGAGCACCTTTGAGAGAACGCACGGTAACGGTTACATCAAGATGCAGTTTGTGGCATCGGTTGATGAAGTTTTCGGCTTCCTGGTCGCCTTCTTGATGTTTATTGCCATCCTGAAGTTCATCAAGCTGGTGAGGTTCAACAAAAGGATGGGCATCCTGTTCAGCACACTTGCCCTGTGTGCCAAAGATCTGAAATCGTTCTTTGTTGTGTTTGGCGTCATCTACCTCGCCTTTGTCCAGTTTTTCTACCTCGTGTTTGGCGTGACGATGCGAGAATTTTCATCTTTCGTCACAGCTGCCGAGACGACGTTCGCCATCATGAACGGCGGTGGCTTCGATTTCGACGCCATGTGCCTCGCCGCCCCGATTCTGGGTCCCTTGTCCTTCTTCGTCTTCTGCCTGATAACGACGATCATACTGCTGAACATCTTCGTCACCCTGATCCTCAGCTCGTTCCAGGACGTCAAAGAGGACATCGGAAAACAGGCCAACGACTACGAAATCGTCGACTTCATGTGGAAGAAGCTGAAAGGGTTCTTTTTCATCTTCGACGACGACAAACCTAAGAATGATGACGACTTCGATAATGACGTCAAGCCCATCTTCAGGCTTTCGGCGAACGATGACAAGATACAGGATTTCCCAGAGAAAGTGGACAGGCTCCTCAACCACATCAATTCCTTCTACTTTGATGGGCAGCTGGACCTGAATAGCAAGAAGGCTCTGAAAAGTCTCTACAAGAAAGATGACGATAACGATTACGATTTCGGAATGAAAAAGGGCAATGGAAAATCGGATAAGATGTCTTTTATGAGTTGGAATAATCGTTAAGCTTTATTTATTTATCCATAAAGCACCCTAAAGTATAGATTTATCTTAGGGAAGCGTATTACTTATTTCTGATATTTAGCATCACTGATCAATAATTTTTTTTCATGTGTAAATAAATTATTTTATTGTAAATAATTAGTTGTTTTAAAGCAATTTTCTTTTGCATAGAAAAGAAATGCTTTCACATTCCTTTAAAGGGAAAAAAATATTTCAGTCTAATTTTTTGCTTTTTTATTTTTTTAATTGAATTTGAGGACTTTTATTTATTTATTTATTCAATTTCTAGTGTAATATTCTACGCACAGTACAAATACCGATTTTAAACCTAGTTAGAGTTTTAAAAACTGTTGAATTATAAAAAATGACTCCATTTATTAGTTCCTCTGTAACATCAAGTTTTATTTGTTATTGTTGATTATAAATTCTATGTTTAGATATGTTCTGTATTTGGAGATATTAATCATCAAATAAAGTTGAATCTAACATTTGTCGTTTTAACTTAATAAAAGGGGTGTTTTTCTATTATACCACATCAAATAACTGATAAAATTAAAAAAAAAGGAAAGTCCTGATGAAAATAAACAGAAAATTGATCTACATTACTTTCGCGATTTATAATCCTTTTGTAGGCATATTGTATCGACGTTTAAAGAAGCATTTTTTACTAAACCAAAACCCTAGGATGTTAATGTTCCGAAGATACCCTCTCCTGCTGGATGTCTGTGGTTTGAGGGCTGTGGACGATTACTACTTATGGGTCTGTCTGTGTGTTGCCCCGTGTTCGTCTCGGCTGTACAAATTTGTCGTCTGTGCCTTCTTCGTATTTGTGTTGGTGTCCTCGTGTGTAAATAAAAGCCATTGCTGTTCTTTTAGTGAGGGCTGTTGGTTGTGTCTTCACTACATACTTCCATCATAACCAGCAGGAGAGAATTCATTTCGGAAAAATATTTTACTTAATCAGTCAATAATACTTTATCTATCAAATAAAGTATGGTAACGATAAATTTTCTTTCCCGATAACTTGTATACATATTTACTAAGATTAAAAATATTCATGATTAATAGCTTTCGATTGGTTGATTTCAAGCTACAGTGATTGAGAGATAGGTAAGGTTAGTTGTATTAACGTTACGTTTTTAAAGTAATTTTCGTAATTTTAAACCGTGGTCAGATGGCAAGGACAACACTTGAGCTGACAAAACTTTCACAGAGCAGCGGGAGGATGTTTGGCTCTGATGTATTTAACGCAAATCATATCTTAAATGATGGGTCTTTGGTGGAGTCGGGTCTCAAGCTTGAAACCCTCCGAAACTTTACCACTAGGCCACCACGGCCTGGGTTGGGAGTCGGAATTTAGACTCTGGAATAGATAGTTAAATTACGATTAAAATTTGGTTTAAAAGTATTCTGAAGACAAAGATTTTAAAACGAAATTACCTACAAAATATTCGACTAAATTTTTTTTTCACTCTTTAGTCCGGCGGAAAAGCGAGTCGTCAAAGACGGCTAGCATGTAATATATTTCGAAAAAATGTAGCATATTTTAGTTCTTTCCGTTTGTTTGCTCACGAAAATAGTAAATTAAAAGACTGTAAAAAAAGAAAAATATTCAGATAATATTTATTAACAATGAAATCTTGTTTAAGTTAAAAAATATTCTGTTTACTAGAGAGCTTACTTCAAACAAAATATAGAAGTATTTCCTCGAATTCTTTGAAAAGCTTCTGTTTTTGTAGCATTCCTTTCAGAGACATAGGAACATGAGTAATCTATTTTATTTACATTTTTTTCAACAATCGGTTTCTTCCTTAGAGAAGTTCTTCGAAAATCTTAGCTTGATTAGGAATTAATGAAATACTCCAGTTATTTTTCCAAGATTGTTTTCCCAATTCCAGATTTCTTTTATTCCAAACAGATTATTCTAAATCTTGTTTGTCTACTTTTCGGAAAATATTCATTTGGTAATAAAAGTAGCAAGTTAATCTCTAGGGATTCCTGTTTTCTGTACTCAGACATTTCTTTAGTAATTCAAGACATACTTCACTTTCTTTTTTTTTTTAAGGAAACGAAGTTGTCGTCGGTTTAGATTGACTGCATATTAAATCTCGTAGTTTTTATTCTTTCAATTCTTAATCGGTATTTCAGTAAGAGATGACGTCATAAAAATTGTTATTTTTTCCCCCTTTAGTTTCGTGGTGCTGGTAAATAAGCTTCTTGGAGGTCTGGAAAAAGTTATTTCAGACAAAATATCAGACATACGATTCAGACATATATTTAGTAAATAAAAATTCAATTTATTAATGTCGGTTTAAGGTTACAGAAAATAATATTTGAAAATGTAAGATTGTTTTTTTGACAGCAGCTCATTTCTCCAATTACTTTTTAACTACATTATTTCTTGGTAGTATTCCTTTAGAATAGTTGAAATTTATTAAAGCATTTTATTTATTTATGCCAATATTTGCCAAACATATAAAAATACGTTTACATTCAATTTTCACATCTTTTTACAGAGAGGAAAATTGTTTGTTTGGCTAGTGTCAGTTATGTCAATATGACTCCATTAATTTTAAAATAAGTTAGTGGAATATTTGAAATTTAAATTAAAAAGTTCACACGATGAAATAAAAAAAATAAAGCGACATATTTAGAAGGATGGTAAATTTTGAGTAATAAACAAACTTAAAATGAATAGATTATAATTAAAATAAATGAATATTTTAAAAGATAATTTTAAAAAAGGATTTTGATTGAGAATAAAATAAAAAGCAAAACACTTTTATCGTCAGCATCGAAAAAACATATATTAATATGGAAAAACTAAATGAATTTTGGGTGAACACTTTTGTGACTATTGGTCATATTTTAATAAAATTAAATAAGTTCATAATTTTATATAATAATAAATAAATAATAATGAAAAACTCAAAACTGACTAATTGTATTAGTGAACTGATTTTATTAACGATGGGCGTATGCATGGTTAATTGCCTACATATCTACGAAGGCCAAATGGGACAGCACACTTTAAATATGGTAATCAACCCAATCATCAAATATTTCTAAAAAAAATTCTATTTACAATTGTATTATTTGATTTCCAAGTTAAAAGTTTGCAATATAATCGGTAACTATGGCCAACTTTTAAAAAACCTTGCATTTAGATATTGCCACAAAGCTTGTTCTAAATCTGCAACTGAAAATACATAAATACATATTGAAAAACGAATCAATGAAAGCAAACATTCAAACTACTTAAATAGATTTGTAATCAAAAAGTTCCTGGTAAGCTTAATTTAAAATAAAATTTTTATTGATATCGTCTGCAAATTTTAATCAAGCGATATACATTAAAGATCTACGATTTCTATAAACATCTATCAATAGCCTGAAATTTATTTCATTTTAGCGTATGAAAATAAGTTAGTTTTTTTATGAGGTGTGATTTTTAATTTTGTAGATTTTCCAATATAGAAAATTATTTGAGTAAAGAATATACATAAAATTTGGTAGCCCAAAACAACTATTGTGGATAAAATATTTAATAGGCAACGATAAACCTTTAAGGACAGCTGCTTGTAAAAAAGCTGTTTGAATAAAGTAAAATATGGTATTTCGTCTTGCTTATAAAAGTGATCGTCATTTAGTAATTAAAATCATTGCTGAACACATTCCTATTCGAAAAACAACAAAAATTGGGAAAAATAATTCAATGAGCATTTCAAGATCATAACGCATCGTTTCATGTTGGCATTATTAATCTGAAATTCTTGTCAAACAATTATCAAGTAAGACTACAAGTATAGGTAGTCACCTGATATGGCACCATGTGACTTTCATTTTGAAATTATCTGTTCGACGTCGCTATTTGATTTTATTAATTTGTTGAAAGAGTCAACGTACACAAAGGACTCTGAAATAGTCACAGAAATGGTGATTGAGGAAAATGTTGGCAGAAGAACATTAAAATCAAGATAAGTTTATTTAAAATCAATGCAGTGAATTTTTTGTTATTAAACTGTTTTTTTTTCTTATAACGAAATTCCATTATTTTATTTTATTTTATGACCATATATAGCTGTGGAATTTGTCAAATTGAATTTTTTTTATCTAGCTTTCTTTACTTTTTGATGAATAAATTCTTGATTTGGTATTTGTCAGCTTATTTATTCACATCTTTGTGGTGAAAAGAAGAAGAAAAATGCATCGAAAGATCTTTTGAAAAAAATCATATTACTTCTTCTTTTTCTAAGCTTGGAATCTTTTCGAATACATTCCAAGTTTCACATTAGTTTTCCTCACTCAGCATCATTCTTTCAAAATTCTCGCCAATCGTCAAATCCGCAGGAAATATCATTTCCGATATCTTCAAGTCTAGAATTCGAACTCTCCGGGAATTCTATCAGTCTTGTCACCTCAGCTATTTTTTAGGAAGCAAAAAGTGAATAATATTTATGAAATCAAACATAGCAACACCAATTCTAAAAATAAGATTCGCTTAGCATAAGAAATCGTTTGCAATTTAATATTTGTTGAGTCTGTTGTAGTTGAATCGGAGCATTTTATCTTATTTATATTTTATTTGGAATGAAAAAATTGATGTCATTCTCAGGATAAACAAAGAATTGAATTTTAAATTACTGCGTTGAATAAAATATGAAACGAATACTGTTTATTAAAAAATTTTTTCCAGAAAATAGCAACATCAACAACAACAACAAAAAGAATATTCTTTGTACCATATAATAGCACAAGTAAAGAATGCTATTAAAAATTATTCTGATCAAATATTCTTTTAAGATCAAAAATTAATTACCGAGGAAAAAAATACAAAAAAATTTTTGATTAAAAAATACTGTATAAAATATTTTTAGTTTTTAAAAATAGTTTTAAAACAATTCGAAAACATTCAAATAGTAAGGTTTTAAACCTTTAAAAATTCTTTTTAGGTATATTCTTCGAGCTATATAATAGAGCATGCGGCCAAGGTTCGTCAAGTGTCTTAACAGATTAGATCGATGATATTCGAAAAGTGGTTGAATCAATCAACTCATTTTGCTGTATTCAAAGTTCATTAAAGATAACTAGCCAAATAAGAATTCCATTTCCTTCACTGTAACAACATCAACAATAATAAATAAATAAGTACTACAAAATACCAAGAAATTGTTCATAGCTATTTCTTGAGTGGAAAAAAAATTCACTAAGAAAAGCATTTTAAAATTTTAACTGAATTTTTAATTAAAAGTTAATAATGTATTTATTATCTTGAATAAATTTGAGCATATTGTTAAATCATAATAGTGTTTCCGCCTACTGTAAATCTAATGACGATCATTTTTAAAGATATATTAATGACTGCTGAAAGGAAAGATATTATGTAAAAATATTTTGTTTAAAGAAATTTTATGTATAATTCATACATTTAGAAGTTAATTTTAATTACTTAAAAATAGAACAGCAACTTTTGATGCAGTATAATCCATTAAACATCTTTCACCATTTAAAGTCAACAAATATAACCAACAAATATAACCAAATTTCAAATAAATTTTAACAGCGAACGATAAATTAATTTCCCGGAAACTGCAATTATGTAATCTTTTCAAACGATTTCTTAAAAAAATTAAATAACGGAATAATAAAATAAATAAAAGTTTATTAACTTTTAACTAACTTTATTTAAATAAAGTGAATCATTTTCCCAATTTTTAAATTATATATTCAGATATTTTTGTATGCTATTATAATTAGTTTTCCACATAATTTTTAAATCAAAGAATGTAACGAGAAACAAAATAAAGAAACGAAAATTCGAAACAATTAATTGGATTATTGCCAGAAAAAGAAACAAGAATTTAACAAAGATGAATATTCAGAATCTTTTATTAAAATCGTTCTTATTTCTGAATTGACTCGTTGCAATTATTGACGATATTCCGATTCACCTGTACGAATATAATCCCGTGTGCCATCTATTGATAACTATCTAAACTAAATGGCTGTTCTCGATTTGTGCAACTTGGCAGTAGAACAATGATTCACATCAAACCGGAAATTAAACCCAGAGCTTTGGTTTTAATTTCCACTTGAGAGTAGGGAAATTTAATTTGTATGTAACCATGTAGCGAACTCCAGATGTAGTTCTCTCAAAACATAAATTTACCACAATTATTCGCAATGAAGACATTTATGGAATGACGTGAAAACTTAACTGCTTTAGAATTCTAGAATTCTCGAAAGCACTTCAATTAAGCCTAATTTAAGACGATATTTAAGCGTAATTACTGAGCAAAGCATTGTGGTCTTGGTGTTAGTTTCATAAATTATTTTAATCACTTTATAATGACTTTGGGATTAAGGTTTACCGCAAATGAATTCAATAAAATTATATTTTATCGGAATTCTGGATTAGTGATTGGTAAAATAATTGCTCCAGATATTTATAAGTATATAATCTGATCTATAAATTTAATGTTCGTGGTTCTACTATATCAATTTCATCGTGAAATGCATCTTTAAATTGACTTCCCTAATCTTGGATGGTAATTAATTGTGAACATTATATTAATTTCTTCAATTTAACGTCAAGGATTAAATATGGAGTTTATAATGTATGTTTTAAGTTACTAAATGTTCCATATATATATATATATATATATATATACACAGAGAGAGAGAGAGAGAGCTAATAGTAGGAATTGTAAGAAAAAAAAGAAAGATTTCCTCTTAACTTTTCTTTCTATTTTTTAATAAAGGCAATAATCCTTATATTCTCGATTAAAGTTATAGACCTTAGGTAAAATTCTCAGATTTCCATTTTTTGAATAACGTATCCTCATTTTCTCGAGTAAACTTATAGACCTTAGGTAAAATTCTCAGATTTTCATTGTTGGAATAACGTATATGAGAGTTGTATGTTTCATAGTATAATAAATAATACCAATATTTGTATATTATCCACAAACCATTCAGAAACATTTGGGTACTTAACGTATTATACAGCCTTCGCCAACAATCACCAACAGTTTAGTAACTTTTTGGCGACGGATTTAAATTTGGCGATAAAGATGAACTAGATTACACCATTGCCAGATTGCTGTAATTGGTGGTTTAGCAACTCATTGGCGATGACTTCAAATTTGGCGATAAATTTGGGCGGTATAATACGTAAGTATTAACAATTGTTACGGAAAAACCTAACGAGTGATTCTGGCCCATTTTTTGGAATTAATTGATAATAAATAGTTAAAAAACAAGTGACAATTAAACAAATATCAATTTTGGTGGAAAAACGGTTTAAAACAGAGCTATTGTCGTAGTCACAAGATCACATATCAAGTTTTATTGAATTCATTGCTTTTTGAATAACCATGTTTCTATGTATTTGAAAGTACAGACCATATCATAGATTAGTATAAGAATTTTTCGATGAATTTAAAATTTAATAGGGTTTTGTTCTTTAGAAACTAAATTTACGTATCAACACATGGATTTCATTCTAAATGTGACACAAATCTAATCTGATATAAATAAAAAATTTATTTGTCGAGTTCAAAATAATCTTTTTTACAGACATATCTAATTTCAAAAATGTATTTAGGATTCAGAGATGTCTCAAACATAGATCGTCAAAATTCTAAGTTCAAAAAAAAATTTTTTTTTGACGATTACAGTACTTTTTTTAGTATGGAAAAAATTACAGAAATGTTTAAACATTATGAAATTGATTTTGATACATTGAATCTGAAAAAAGATGATATGCATAGAAAAATATAACAGATAAACAACTTTAACTGAATGCCATGTGTTCGGCATTTTTATGATGTGACGTCGCCTTTAAATGACGGAATAAATTGTCGTTTGGTTTCATATTTTTAATTAACAATCTTGCACCACAAAGAATCGCTACAATATCGTTTCGTGTTTTCTAACTGTTTTAGGTTTTAATTATCGCTTTCTTGTTATATGAAATTCATTTGCCCAATTTTATATACATAATAATAATTATTTGCCCAATTTTATATACATAATAATAATAATTTTACAATATTAAGTGCACTTTTACAAACTGTTCCTCAAAGAATCTATAAATATGCTGCAAATATAATTTTAAAGCCAATTGTTTTCATGTGATTACATGATTAATTTTTTCAAATGCTGAATTATTTTCGTATAATCTAAAAACTTCCAGATTATTCCTTTAATAACAAACTTTTGATAGAATTCCTTGTCGTTGTTAGTTTGCTATTTTTAAATATGGCATCGTGAATAAATGACATTACGAATATTTATAGTAATTATGAAATTTTAATCAGCATCTGCCTTTGATATAATCAATCTATATTTTAATTAAAAAGATTTTTTAACACAAAATTTTCTTTAATGCCTCTGTTAATAAATAAATTATAATGTATGAAATAATTTCTATATTTTATGAATTATATTTTTTTAGTACAACATACAGTGTCTCATAAAAGTGATGGGACACTTGTGCTTTACAAAAGGAAAATGTAATAAAATAAATAAATAATCATGTACAAATTTTTTGAGGGTGTATTTCATACTTAAATTTTGTAACAATTAATACATAACATACATTTTGTCAAAATATTAAAATAAATTTAATAAATTGTACAGTCATTTAGAAAGGAGCAAAAAAATGGCTCACATAAGTGATGGGACACTTACTTTTAAATCAAATATTTATCCAAAAATTTTACTTTTTAAAAGGTTTTAATACTTTGTTGGATTTTCTTTTACTTTTAAAACATGATTTAATCTTCTTGGGATGGATTTGACTAATTTTTCTGTGATTTCTGGAGTGATTTTACCCCATTCTTCTTGAAGCACCGATTTTAATTGTTGTTTTGAAGAAATGGTGTGTTTGCGAATTCTTGATTCCAATTCTTGCCAAATATTCTCTATAGGATTTAAGTCAGGAGATTGTGGTGGTGTTTTTATTATTTCAGGACAGTTATACAGCAGCCAGAGTCTAACGTTCAAAGCAGTGTGCTTGGGATCATTATCCTGGTAGAATTTAAAATCGTTATGAAGGTTCAATTTTCGTGCTGAAGATTTCAAATTTTGCTGTAAAATATCGATATACTTGTACTGATCCATTATACTGTCAATAAAAACAAGATTACCTACTTCAGCGGACGACATACACCCCCATACCATAACTCCTCCTCCACCATGTTTTACTGTTGGCACTAAGTTCTCTTTACGAAATTCTTTCCTGGGTTTTCTCCACACCAAGATTCTACCGTCAGAACCAAATATATTAAATTTACTCTCATCAGCAAATATAGCTTTATTCCAGGAATCAGAATTCTTATTTATGTAGGATTTTGCGAATGTCAGTCTGGGTTTTCGATTCTTTTCACTTACGAAGAATTTTTTCCTGGCTACTCTACCGTGATATCCAGCAGATCGAATTACTCTTCTAATAGTCTCAGGATTAACAATTACTCCATATAATGCTTGTAAATCAGCAGCAACTTTAGGAGCACTCATTCTTGGATTTTTTTTAATAATTCAAACGATAATTCGCTTTAATCCATTAGATAGCTTTGATGGTCGGCCAGGTCTTCTTTTATCCTGAATCATATGATTCTTTTTATATCGTTTAATGATATTGAAAACTGTTGAATGACTCAAATTAACTGTTTTAGCAGTTTCTCTAATAGATTTTCCACATTCAATATGCAAATTAATAATTATTTTTCGAATTTCAGACGAAGTTTCTTTTCGTTTAGCATTCATGGCTGCACAGAGCTAAAAAACACAAAAATTCCAAAGCAATCTGGAGAGAAATACTGCAGACGATTTTATAAATTATTGCCAATTGCTTTTGAGTAAAAATAAAACCTCCCAAAAATATTTTTATTGCTTATTTCAGACGATTTTTGTTGCATATCTAATGGTGTCCCATCACTTATGTGAGCTAATTTTTGCTCCGATCTAAACAATTATATTTTTATTAAATTAATATTTTGACAAAATGTATGTTATGTATTAATTGTTACAAAATTTAAGTATGAAATAAACCCACAAAAAATTTGTGCATGATTATTTATTTATTTTATTACATTTTCCTTTTTGTAAAGCACAAGTGTCCCATCACTTTTGTGAGACACTGTATATCAGATTACAATAAAATTTTGTCTTGTATGGTAGGCATTAAAATGAAAAGAATGCTTCATTTAAAAGTGAAACGATTGAATACATTGGCAAATGCAACAGCCGGATGCATTTGAATTAATTTCAATTTATTAATCTCTGTTGATTTCTCATTCCAAAATTAGATTTAATCAGCAAACTGCTTAAGCCACGGCTTTCGATTCTGTTTAATATATTTGCATATTCAATTATCTGAGTTATCTCTGTTATTTCAAATGATGCCACTCAATTGCTTAAATGGAGATTATTCCTCTACGCTTGGTGGCATCGCGTTTCTCATTATCGCATTTAAATTTTAATATTTGATACCTGCAATTATGAATTGAATTAAGCTGAGATTGAATCGATTCTTCCAAGTAGTGGTTTGGATAATATTTGATGGAAGTTGGCGATGTGGTCAGTTGGTATTTTCGAATAAGTTGCAATTTTAGTTATGTCAGATTTTGTTTTTATAATTTTTGAAAAAAATTAAATGTGATTATTATTCTGTTGACGAAGAGTTTAGTTGTTTTTTTAAAAATTAAACTATAATCAAAGATGCTAAAATTGTGTTTTATTTGTTTATAATCATGGTACACACATATTTTAAGGAAATATGTTTAGTGTAGTCATATCAACTACCTATTTTAAAGCAACAATAGAATTATTTTGCAATGGATTTTGTAATTTTGAATAATGATCAGATGACGATTAGACACATGAACTGGTACTTCACTCTCCAAATTTTTTAAAAAACTAAATGAACAGAAGAGAATCAGTTTTTTAAAAATTCACTGTCACATGATTTCACTAGCATGGTATTAAGGTTTTCTTATTGATTATTTAATAATTAAGATTTGAAAATATTAAATAGCATACTGTCGTCGGTAGCTCGTCTGTACCAAAATTTCAACGACCGCAAAATATCAAGAAATGTGGAATTATCTGTTCCAAAATTTTATCTTTACGAACTTAAAATAGGTCAAGTTATATAAGAATCAATAAAAAAGGGAGATTTTCATCTTTTATATTGAGGAACATTTGCGTATGAGAATTTTCCTTTCCTGTTTTAGGAATCAAAATAAAAAGAATTAATGTTACAAGTAAAAAAAGTTATAATAACTTAATTTTTAAAAAATCTACACTGATTACACTTTTATCATGTTGGAACATGATGTTGTTTTGCGGATGAGGTTTTCGGTGTCAAAAAATGCATGGGCAATGAACTGAAATTTTATTATCTGCCCGAGCATCTAAAAAAATCAGCTTTTAATAACGCCTTGCCATTGCACTTACAAAACTCTGATTTAAGAAAAATTTAATTAATGACTCCAGCAAATAAAACCTACAAAATGTCATTTTGAGGGCGTGATTATATGAAATGAAATAAACAGGAAATGTGAGATTTTTTTAAACAATCAATGTGAGACAAAGTTTTGCGGATCGTCTGCAATACCAAAGTGACTCATTCAATGAAACCATTAAAATGAATAGAAATATAATTTAACTCGCACGAGCACGTGGTGCTTGGCCGTTCAAGAAATGATGTCCTGACATGATACATTGAAATATGCATAGCAGATTCCATTTTAATCTTTTTTTCGATTCATCTTTACTCGTTTGATGACTTAGAGTGAGTAATTCTTGTGAAAGCGTTCGAACGATAACATTTTCGATCTGGAAGGAAAAATTTTGGAAACGGAGAGGTTTCTTAAAAATGAAGACTTTTTAATATTATTTTTAGTTTAAACGTCAAAAGTTTTTCTTTCTTTCTTTTTCTTGATTATAAATAAGAATTCTGTCGTGATATAAATTAGGTTTCATAAAAAAATTTAAAAATTATCTTTATTGTTACTAAATAATAGAAAATGAATGAAATACTGTCTACTTTTATTTTTTCCAATGCGAAGCAAAGAAAGTAAAGTATTATAATTTCAAAAATGTGATTTATCAAATAATTTGACGAAAATCTACGTTTTAGACACCTCTGAGTCTTAAAAAACTCTTTTTTTTTGAAATTGTGAAAAAATTTATATTCATAATTTGAAATTTTGAAATTATAATTGATAATCTATCCTTTAGTGAATAAACAATTTCAGCTACTTGGATGAAATTGGGAGTATAGGACTTCACACCAAATTTCAAGACTTATATCAAATTTTGAAGAAAAAAATATTGGAAGGAAATATGTCTATCCGACCATCTCAGTACAATTTAACAAAATAATTAGTAACCTTAAAAATTAGATAGATAAAATTTAACAAATATTTTTCATCTAAAATGTTGATATGAATCAAATTTTAAAATAAATCCAGTTTGAATTTAACGTCTGTATTATTGTATGAATATCTCAAAAAATGCAATGATTTATATAAATGAAATTTCATATGTAAGCTTAGAATTACAGTTGCCGGCGTCCTGGTATAAGGGTATTGCCTCTTTTTCTAGTTTTAGGATGCATCAAAAGAATAGAGTCCAGCTAAAAATAGAAATAAAAGCTTGAAAAAAATAAAGAAAAATTAAAAATAAATAAATAAAGTAAACGGATGTGAAAAATAAAGGATTATTTGCTGCACTATTATTGAAAAAAAAGCTGTAAATATTGAAAAAGAATTTTGATTTGCAATCTTTCAAATATTGATTAATTTTAAAATAGAATTTTTATTTTGTTGGGTGGTTAAAGAAAATATGGTTTTTTATATTTTAAAAAACTAAATACTCAAAAAAATTATTTGGGCAATTATTTTTAATTTATTTTCAGCGTTTTTTCATAAGAAGTTAGATCTTTTTAAATAATTTTAATAGAAAGAAAAATTCAATTTAAAAAATTCAAGACTATTTTTTTTTTGAGAAACATAAAATTTGTTTATTATGAATAAACTTATTTAAAACAATATTTATAGATCTTAAGTTCAGTTAGTTATTATATATCACATTCAAATATCAGTTCAATATATATTCGATGAACTAAAATATTACAGTTTTAATATTTTACGTCAAATCAAGTAAAACAACCTTTGCTTCTAAATTATTTGAAAGTACTCTTACAAGAATGACTAATTTCAGCTTCTTTTTACAAGTATTTTAGCAACAAAGATTTCAGAAATCTAGTAATCATATTAAAAATGTATTTTCTTAAAAAAATAATGTAAATGTTTTCAAAAAGTGTTCTTTCTTTTTCTGAAATAGAGTTTGCCATTACCAGTCTTAATTAGTTAAATGCGTCGGATTCAGATAGCACTTATACTAATTTATTTATATCTCCGACAGAATACTCAATTCTTTAGACTGTCTGTATTTCACTACGGTGGCTTCATTTTACGACCACGAATTTATTTTCTATTTTCTCGAAAATAAAGTTTACAAAATCGATGATTCAAGAAATTTAATTTCGTAAAATGTACTCCGTATTCTCCAGTTTCCCTTTTCAGTAGTTACTTCGATAAATTAATATTTGCTTTCAATAAAGAAGTTACGGAGATTGAAAAAGAATATTACCTGTAATCTTGGCTGCACTTGACGTTGATTGTTAAAAACTTTCCCGTCCTACACACACACCAGTATTGCTTTAAATGAAATTTGTTGATGATATTCTTTATACACTTTTGAAAATTGAATTCATCCGCATATTTTAAGTATTATTCTGTTAAATATTGGTTTTTTTGGTGTGGAATTTACAGATTATTACATAACTAGCTCTTACCCGCGACTTCGAACGCGTAGAAATTTTGATGTGTATATGTGAGAAGTGACAGTCTAAAATGTTATCGAAACCGTATACATGCATAAATTTTCAACGTCAATTGGAACAACGCAATAACGTGAAATTTAAGCGCCAGCTTTGGTAACGCATTGCAGTTTAGAAAATTTTTGTTTTATTTTCTTTCAAAAGCACTTCTGAAGGAATCAAAAGATTTATTAATTAACAATGTTTAATTTTAAATTCATCATACACTACAAAAATAAACGGAATCGTTTGAAATAACCGTTACGTCTAACATCATTAGCGTGGAGGGGGGGGGGAAATGTTATGTTATTAAAACCATAAGGGTACTTTTCCGTTTGTCGGGCGCAAGCAAACAATCGTCAAAGAAATTTGAGAAAGTTTGGCGGAATTCTAAATTATTTGCTAACGGAAACATACCACAATAACCACATATAAAAAATATATAGCTAACACAAATACAATTACAAAATACAAAATATATAGCAAAATATATAGCAAAATACAAAAAATATGGAGCAGTTTTAATATATAGTCATTTTTGCCAAAAAAAAATAGTTTGCCACCAAATTTTAGCGAAATGGCATTTACAATCACAAGGTTTCTTCATCTTCATCTTCATTAAAAGGATTGTCGGAGCACCCGACCTTTAGAGAAAAGGTCTATCTCCTTAATGATGTGGCTGTTAAAGGCTATTGCTTTTGATATACTACCATGACTTAAGGATTTAACCGAGCGAATTTCAATTTGTTTCTGTAATTTTGGTGAAGCAACGTTCCTGATTGGCTAAGAGTTTGTGACTTTGGCGAATAAGGCTTCCTATTGGCTAAAACTCGATGCCCGTTGCAGTAAAGTACTGGAAAATAGAAAAAAATATCAATAAATGCAGTAATGCGGAATGCACTAAAAAATTTAATCGAAAATGATGAAAATAGGCAAAAGGAATATGTACAGCAAGAAAAAAAATCAAGAGAAATGAATAGGAAATAACGAATTATATTGACACAAGAACAGCATAAGAAATTTTTTTATAAACATTCCTTTAGAATAGTAAGATAATATTGAAAGAACACCGGAAATAGAAAAATAAAAACAAACGATTCGAAAAGCTCAGGCAGATGTTTTCAGATTATTTTATTTTTATTTTTGGTGGAAAATTTAGTTTTTAATTATTTTGAAAATGAACCACTCAATTAACCGGAATAAAAATTAGCCTATGTTCTTCTTTAGACTATAATCTATCTGTGTGCTAAATTTCATCCAATTTCCTTCAGCCGTTCTGGCGTGATTGAACCCCATCATCCATCCATCCATCGAAACTTTCACATTTATAATAGTAGTATAGATGCGTATTCATTTTGATAAAGATAGCTGCTTGTTTTCTGTATTTCGTGTAATCTTTTTTTAAAATTGGTTTGAAATTAAATATAATTTATTATCGTTTGCTCTGAAAAAATCTGTTGTTATTAATTTTATATGGTAGAATATTTCTTAAATTAATTTGTCAAACATTATTGTCTGCATTTGTTTTGATTAAATTCTTGGAATTTCAATTTCGTATTCTAAGTATGATTATATCTTAAAAAGAATTTTAAAAGAATTTGTCTCTTAATATATTTTTTTAATTTGGGGAAATATTAATTATAATTCTTTTTCATTTGTCCTTATGTCTTCGTTTTAGATCATGGAGTTAATTTGAACGATTTTAAAATTTTAATTAGATCATTTTCTTTATTTACTTACGAAAGTTGAAAGATTATGAGTATTAAAAATATTTACACATTCAATAATATTAACTCCAAATAAAACTGGGTACATCATTTAGTTTTACAAAAAATTGCCGTCTGAACTCTTTTTTGTTTTTTGTTGAATATTCTTGGTAATGCAATTCCGGATTCCCTTTTGATGCTATCTAAATTATTCTCAATTTAGTATTTTGCTGTTTGTAGACAGCATTAGAAAATAAATTATAAACAATTTTTTTTCGAAATCCTTATTTGCGCAATGTTTTTACTACCCTTTCATAAAATAGTATCTCAGTTCCAAAACTGATCGTGCGAATCAAGAAAGAGTATGGATCGGAAATAGATCTCCTATAATAAACAAAAATTACAAATCTTGAACTCCAGACGCATTTGTCGTTAACCCTTTAACCGGTTTGCCCGTATGTTTATCGATTTATCGAATTTTGATAGTTGTAAACAAAAAAATAAATCATTCATAACAATTACAATTCAATAGTAAAATGACTTCGAATGCGTAGAAAAGCCAAATATCCGGTTGATTTCCATTCGAATCAAAATAAGAAAATATTCCCAAAATAGAAGGTGTCATCCTATTAGATAGTAAGGAAAATAAACCAGTTAAGAGGTTAACACTGAGAATATGAGAGTTATATTTTTAACACTTTTTTTAAAATACGATTAAAAATACAAACAAATAATATTTATCTGGCGAAAACAATAATTAAATGATGCTTTTTAAAATAAATCGAATAAATTTATAAAATATGGTATGCGATTTTGTGACTACATTTGAAGTTCTGTGTCAAATTTTTGTTTTCATTAATCTTTATCTTTATCTTTATCTTTACTTATAATAAAGCACAATGTGTGTGTGTCTGTTGGCGCTGTACAGGCCAGCCCGTTCGACCTACAGCTACCAAATTTGGTACATGTATACTTTGGGTGCCGGGAATGTGCACCTCAGAGCCCTTTTTTTGAATTTTTAATTAAAACCTTAATTAATTAAAAAATAAGCCAAATTTTGACGTTTTTTCTCTATAACTCCTGAAAATATTATAGCACAAAATTGATTTTTGCATCACGTTAAAGCTCAAAAAATTAGCTTTTCAATGATACTAATGTTTTGACCTACGAATTAAAACTCTATTTTTAATGAATTTTTAAAAATTTAATTTAATCATTTTTTTTCAACAATTTATTTCACAAAAATAAATAAAATTTTATCTTCTCGAGGATCTAAAAAAAATCAGCTTTTAATAAAATGTTGCCATCACATTTTCTGAAGTTCTGATTAAAAATAAAGTTAATTACTACCAAAAATTAAACAGAAAAATGCAGTTTTCATCACGTGATTATATGAAATGAAATAAATAGGAAATGTGATATTTTTTAAACAATAAATGCAAGAGAAATTATTCTTGATCGTTTGCACTATCAAAATTATTAATTAAATTAAATAATTAAAATAAATAAAAATACAACGTAGAAACATATTACAAAAGTGCGACAGTTAAAACTGAAAAAGAATTTTTAGAAAAGCACCAAACGATAATCTTCCGAGAGCGAGATTAATTATTTAAAAGCAAGAAATCTTAAACGAACTTTGAAAATGACGTCATTTCAAAGAAACGACGAACAAAAAGCAATTGATTATCGGTAGTTGTAAAATATTTTTGCACAATGTCGGACTATTCTGCTTTCAGTTCTTAGTTTTATTTAAAGACATGCTTTGATTGAGTAAAGATGTCTTTATATTAATTGAAGTTTCATCATTTTCAATTTAATTTAAAAGTGAATTTTACGTGCACTGATAGAAAATCAGAAAGAGATGCGGACTTCAAAGATAGGACTGCTTAAGGCCTATATAATAGTATAAGTAAATTATATGACTATCAAAATTTGAAGCTTAAAAATATTTTGCTGAAAAACTTATTATGGGACTAAGTTATATAAAAAAATGATTTAACCTTTCAGTCGGCATTAATATTGGAGAACCGACTGGTCGCCAAAGGCGGCTAGTAAAGAATAAATCTAAAAGGAAAATTTAATTTTTCGATAATATCAACTGTATGCCTGAGATTAATAGCCAAAAAATTCGCCACGGACGCTGAATTCCAGCCAAATATTAATTTTTCGCTCCTATTGCGCCAAGACCGGGCAATTTGTTGTCTACCTCATCCAAGGTCCACAATTTTTTTGGCGCGTGAGTGGGGAATAATATCTTTATAAAAGAGCTTGACAAAAAGTTTAGGGAAGACCCTTCTGAGGTTTTTTTCCCTAGTATGTAAAATTTTAATGAAATAAAATTTTTATTGGCTGTATATATCGGATTATTGAAGTTTCTGTTTTAGACTCTACAGAAAGATTATTAGACATTTATTATTATGCTCAAGCTTCCCAAATTGTGGTTGTTCTTTGTTGAATAAGAAGTTTCTAAATACTGACCATATCTTTTATGCAAAATTCGGGAGATCTAATTTATCCCTTTTATCACCAAAATTTCATATCCTATTTAGTTTCATAATCAGCATATTGTTACAAACCTGTAATTTTGCTTTCCGTTTCAGACCGTTTTACGATAAGCTTTGTGTGCGAAGCGTGTGTTTCGTCAAAGATCTCGGAAATTGGCATAAAACTTGGCGACCATTTGGCGGCTTTGACGTCATAAAGAATTTTAAGGATCCGTACAGTAGGAACTGAGATACTTCCTGATTGGCCCAGAAGGTTCTCGGCCACCACCTGGGTACTACAAAAGGTAAGTTGAACTGGAACTGGAGTTGGAGTAGAATACAACTGAAGAAAACAAAATTTACTCTCATAAATTAGCTGGAGAGGTCCCCCCAAAACTTTCTCGTATATTATCTACTAAATATTTCATACCAGAAAACGATTTGTATAACATTGGCGAACACTTGCCATGAAATATTAAAATTTGAAATGGATTTATCATTTTTATTGAATCTATTACGTGATCCTTGGCGAATTTTTTTGCAACTATTCCATGTTGTGCGTTTCTTAGCAATCTGGACATGGGATTTGTGCTTTAGAGACATTTTTCTCAAACAGTTGAAACAAGGATTTGACAAAAAAACACTTGTAATCATAAAATACGAAACCTAATTTTATATATTTATCTCATCACGTTTTTGAGCTATAGCGTTTACATGTTTTGAAAATGTAGACCAATGGTCAACACCTTTTTAGATTTGTCTCAAATTGCGTAAGATGTGTACACTATAGATGTTAAATCAGTATACCAGCTATCTATTATCCATCTAGCTATATTCTTTTTCTAGTTATCATGTTGTTATGTAATTATTATGCAGAAATCCAACAGTTAGACTTGCCCCTAACAGAATTTCGTCAATGTTTGATAGAATTCCGAAAAATTGGCATAAAGCTTGTATACCAAATGTTATCCATTTAGCTCAAAGAGCCTTTGAGTTACCTTTGTCATAGACAAGTAGATATTTCAAAAAATTCGTTTTTCAAACTCAGGAAACTCTGAAACCGTAATCTCTATTTCGAATTTTCTGACATTTACTATTCTCTGTTGTTGTTGTTACTTATAGCACTTGCCATGGACAAGTCCCCTGCTGATGCAGCGGCAGATTTAAACCGAAAGAAGGGTCTCTTGTTTTAAAAGTAGCGCCATCTAGGGCCAAGAGTACGACTTAGCTACTTAGAGACACAAACGTCACAACCCTTTTTAGGGGGTGGACTACATTCATGCATCTCAGATCGTAATTTAGACCTGGAACAGAGAACGATCACCTCTGACCATTACCCCCAGTGGTATTACTCTCAACATGGAGGACTTTGCGACCACAAACAGATTTAACGAGCGCCAGCCGCTATACACTCAGGGAATCTTTTGACCGGTGAGTTTCGAAATCGCAAACTTAAGAAGTACGAGTCCAACACTCTACTAACCAGGCTATACAACAACAACTATTCTCTATTCTACTAATAGAAAAAAGTAAGAATTACACTCAATTTTTAAAAAAGTTTTCAAACTAATTTAATTTCAAATTATACGAGAAGT
Source organism: Argiope argentata (assembly GCA_026289955.1). Lineage (NCBI taxonomy): Eukaryota > Metazoa > Arthropoda > Arachnida > Araneae > Araneidae > Argiope > Argiope argentata. The sequence continues at coordinate 683,205 of JAOUZG010003912.1, forward strand.
TATTATTTAAAGATGTTAATATTTTTCGTTACGTCTTGTAAACTATTACTTCCCTACTAGTTGTTAATTATCTACGCTGACTTTCAATATGCATAATTCAGGCTCCAATTAAACATTTAGGGAGAGTGTCATGTCTGCGGTGTTTTTATCATAGACAGTAGGGTAATTTACTATCCCTACTTAATTAGGATATTGTCAGACACTATCCTAAGAAGTAATAGCATTTTTTTTATATTTTTCCTTATTAATAATGATAATGAATACAGGCCTGTGAATCTGTTGGCGCCCTAAAAGCATGATAGTTCGTCTCAGAGGAATCAAATTTCATTCAAAAATATTTTGGTGGATAGGAATGTCTAACGGCAAAGTTGTTTTTAAATTTTTGAACAGAATTTCAGTTAATTATCGGAGGTTACCTTTGAAAGGTTTTTATTTAAATTAATTTTCTCGTTAAAGCAGGTAAAAATATTTTTTGTTCATAAATTTCGGAGACATCAAAAGCTTATGTTCTCTCATAATAAAAAAATACAAACAAAAACTAAAATAAAATTGCTCACATATTATCGAAAACTTACATTAAATGATACAATATAATTTAAGAAGCATAATTGAATAAAAAAATCAAATTATAAATACAAAGAGAATAAAAGTATATATGCAAATATATGAAGGAAATATATACACTGAAATAAAAACTGGAAAAATACTATTAATACATGTGTTACCGTTAAAGTATATAATGTAGTTATTTTATAGAATACCTATTTAATCCATTAAATAACTGATCGTGTCCGTTAAAGTGTGTAATATGTTATTAATTTGACACTTTAACTAGTTATTATATGAAATAACTAAGTATTCTATAAATTAACTATTGAGAGACAGTTAAAGTGTAAAATAAACAATTTATCTAAAATGAAATAACTAGGTATTCAATAAATAGACTGATGATAGACAATTAAAATGATAAAAAAGCAATTTATCTAATTTATGCAGCGTATAAATGGTATTTATGGAAATGCACCATAAAATCATTTCTTACAGCAAGGATTACTAAAATGACACTTGGAATTACAAAGAACATTATTTTTAAAACAAAAACATTTTTTGTCGACACACTGGGTTTTGCACGAACATTTTTTAAATCCCTGATCAGTAGCTAAACTTTGAGCTGCAGAAACCGACCGGAGCGATATTTCTACATCCGATACTTCTTCGATTTTAATTAATTCTTGTTCGCAGACACTGAACTGGGATCGGGAATATAACTGCTTTATGCGGCCATTTCTTGTGCTCAATTGGAAAAATACTTCTTCCTATGGAATAGTTCATAAATGCAGTTGGGGTGGAAGGTAAATGTATTTGTCGTGCGAGATAAATAATATAGATTATTTTACACTTCAACGAGCTGCAGATCGTTATTTTGTGAAATAACTAGTTAAACCATGAAATAAAGAGAGTTTTACACTTTAATGGACACGGTCAGTTATTTCATGGAATAAATAGGTATTCTATGAAATAACGGATTTCATTCTTTAACGGTAACATAAGCACAAAAAGAAATGAAAGAAAATTTACGCTGTACAAAGATAGATAAATGAGAGAACCTAGCTATATTGTTTTATAGAAAGTAGTTCCCTTGTATGCCGGCTTTCTGGCACAGAGGTAGCGCGTCTTCCTCGTGTTCTGGGATTCCTTGGTTCGAGTTCTGGTCAGGGCATGTTTGTTCTTCTGAGTACTATCTGTGAGATGTGTGACTTTGCCTCCCTGTAAAAAAGGGCCGTGCAAGCTAATTTAGTGAGTGTGTAGCTAAGTCCTAGTCTTGGCCCTAGTATGCGCTACTTCAAAAGCAAGAGACGCTCCTTCCGGCTTAAGTCTGCTGCTGTAACAGTTCCTATGTATACGTCACTCGGAAATAAATTTGGTACATTCAAATATGAAATGATTGGAATCATGAATTACATCATTGTATCGATGTTTAACTTTGCATTATAAACATTTAATGCGAACAGAACACATCCGTTCAATCGTTCAACATTAAACCGTTCAGGAACTGAATGATTGAATAGCGATCTCACATACAAACGAGAACCGGGATGGCCTGGTTGGTAGAGCTTTGGACTCATACTCCTTAGGTTACGGGTTAGAAGCACACTGACCAAAAGATTCCCCGAGTGTGCGGCGGCTGGCACTTGTTAAACCTGTTCGTGGTCACAAAGTCCTCCATATCGAGAGTAATATCACTGAGGGTACTGGGTCAGAGGTGATCGTTCTCTGTTCCAGGTCTAAATTACGATCTGAGATGTATGAATAAATTTGCATTAATATAGTCCGCCCCCTAAAAAGGATTGTGACGTGTGTGCTAAGTCGTACTCTTGGCCCTAGATGGCGCTACTTGTAAGACAAAGAGACGCATTTCTTAGACTTAAAATGTGTTTATCGTATCAGCGGAAGCTTGTCCAAGGCAAGTGCCATTAATCACAACAACATACAAACGGATCCTTTCCACATATTAATTTCAATGTAAAAATATCTGTTATTCTCTCACTTAAGAAAAAACACTTTAAACTAAAAATTGCGGCAACCGATTTGGATATAATATATCAACCTATTCAATTATCCGAGTCATCTGTTTATTTCAAATGATGCGACTCGATTATCCCGGATTTGCTTGCAAGCCGCAGCGACCTCCTCTATGCTTGATCGAGTCTAATTTCCTATTATCACCTACCTCTTTTAATAATCAACAACTGCAATTATGAATTTAATTTATTCAAAACAGAATCGATCTTCTCCCGCAGTAGAATGGTTGAAAATCGATTGAAAATAGCTTACGGTTCACGAGTTAGTTGATATTCTTGGATCACGTTCAGTTTTGGATTAGACCGGGTTTGTTTGAATAGTTTATCATGCATTTTCCATGTTTATATTTTGGATTACTGTATCAAAATGCATACCGTAGCTATAAACACAACCGGTTTTATTAATTTATAGAAGGGTTTCACTCAGACAGTTATAAAACGACCTCTAAGACAACGCATTTGTAGAAAGAGACCGGTTTATGTTTGCCATAATTTATAAGACAGATTTAGGTTTCATGTTTGGCTATAAAATGCCGCTTTGGTGACTCAGAAGTTTTCCTTTTTCACTTCGTATTGTATTAAAATGATGGATATTTAACCCAAAGAAACATGATAAAGTAAAGTAAAAAGGTCAACATATTTAAATTTGGAAAACTATGTTGTTGCTGATCCCCTTGGTCTAGACCCCTAGATCAAGTCCAAAAGATCGTGTCGCACCAAAGGGTCAAAGACACTCTCGCTCTCATCCTACAGTTGCTCTCAGGGGCCCCGATACAAGAAATGATATGAGAGGGAGAGGCAATAGCCAAGCAAGGGCAAGTAAGAAAGGTCCTGTTAGGACCGTCGAAGACCAGACATCTAATGTGGCCAGACCTCAGCCTAGCTAAGGCAGATTGGGCAAGTCTTGAGCGGGTGTTCTGCAAAGATGTTCTGCAGGGCGCTCTGCTGCGTACCGATCGTGTTCAGGGGAAATCCTCCAAATTGATTTTACTTTGTCGATGAACATGGAATGAATCTCTGAGACTTTTAAAACAGATGATGGAGGAGGAGAGAGTTTACTACCTTCCACGGCAAGTCGATCTGCGACATCATTGACATGGATGTAGGTTTCGAACTCGTAACCTAAGGAGTACGAGCCCAACGCTCTACCATCCTGGCCCAATCTTATTTTTTTACAAAAGTATCCATACATATTTACAATATTTAAATTTAATTTAAGCAAAATTCATAACAATATTCTGAGACCTCTGAAGTTGAGAAATTAATAAAGGGGATGGCTATACATATTTTGAAAGAATAAAACGTCATAAAAATATTTTATCTAAATGTTTCTTTTTTTTTAAAGACATTGTGTTAAAATATTTTTATGGAGTTTTATTCTTTCAAAATATGGATAACCATCTCCATTATTAATTTCTCAACTACAGAGGTCTCAGAATATTGTTATGAATTTTGAGTAAATTAGATGTAAATATTGTAAATATGTATGGATACTTGTGTAAACATTGTAAATATTTGTAAATAGATGAATTGTATAAAATTGTTGTAATGAAATCACGCGTCAGCAAAAAAAGACAGTTCTAAGAGGATTTACAATAGAAGATCGCCATATTTGATTAATTTGGCGATGTAGATGCGTTGGCGACGTAATGATGTCACTAACGGTTTTTACTACACGCTAAAATATGGAGTAAAAGAAAAGAAATAAAGATTTGTTCTTAGAGAATATTGTAGAAAATTCTACAGTTGCCTAGGCCATTTCTGCGTTTTCCCCACCCACTTTAGTGGGAAGCTATTTAAAAGGCGTGGCTTAAGGAGTTGAATAAAATCAGTTCGGAAAACGAGCTAGTTAGTTTGCTGAATTCGAGAGAACGTCTTTTCTCTGTGACGCGCATTCTATAGGTTTGCTGTTAACCGAGATTATCGGATTAAGTAAAGTTAATTCTCTGTGAATTTGTAGCTTGAGTTGCGAATATTTAATACACTTTTTCATAGATAATAAAGTATGCATCTTCGCATCGTTCCTGTGTGTGTATTATTCGCATCAATAGTTTTAACACTTTATTTCTACAGTTCTAATAGAACACTTACCTTTTTTTCTGAAGGTCTAAATTTTCAAATGCTGCTTCACTCCATAATTAGGAACCTAATACTCTCATTCTGTGAAAGATAATGCTAGCTTCAAAACCACGACTCAAAATTTAATTTCATGAAACATCATTTATAATTTTTCTGTTTCATTTTTCAGCTGTTACTTTATTAAGAAAGCACCGATAAAGGTGTCGTGGAGAATTTTTAAAAAAAGCACATTGCCCACAATCTGAATTGCACGCGATGCGTCTGCTTCATAACACGCCCCCTTACTCCCGTTACTGCTTTGAATAAATTTGGAAATGGTCATTATCATCATATCTTAAGTGGTATTCTCTAATACATTGGTTTATTGATAAAGGGTTTGCAGAATTCATTACATAATGTGTAGGGATTTCACCTTCTTTTAACAAAGCAACAGAGTGTTTTAATATTTCTTTTTATTATCTTGCTGCATTTCTAAATCATTGTCATTATATATTGTGTTGGACTGATACATATTTTTCGACGAAAGGCATAAATGGAAACTGTGCTGTTTTATTCAAGATTTGAGCAATCATATATAAATATTGTTGTGTTAATGAAGTCAAATATAACACTCGCTAATATCAACTCGAGATTTTAGAAAAAAAAACTAAACCTCACATCTGTATTTCAATTCCTCCTATTAGTTAACATTCTGTGTATATATATATCTTGTTCAAATTTCAATCGTTCATAAAATATTTTCTATTCATCCACTCAAGTTCAAGCAATTTTTTTAAAACTTGTAGTGGATGACACTTGACGTTGATGCAGTTTTTCTAAATATCAATTCATCAATTAAATTTAATTCATTCTTAATACTTTAAATAGAGTTTTAGCAATTTGTTGTGAAAATTAAGATCAATAGGCAGTATCACAATCGGTAAAATGCGAAGATTTCAGCATTTTTCAAGCAAAAAGTAAGAACATGTGTTCAATGCTTGTGAAAATAATTTTTGACAAATTATTATATAATTATTTAATAATTATAATATATTAATTATAATATATTATAATAGATTAATTATAATATATTAATTATAGTATATTATAATATATTAATTATATATTATTTAATAAAAAGTAACTAAAATAAAATCTTTCTTTGTTGACCTAAATAGGAACTCACTTAATTTTTTTTATATTACTTGTTATACACTAGACAAAATGTCTTTAATCTTCTAGATTTTAAGAACATTCTGGAACAAACAAGAAATAACAGAAAATAATTGAATGATAAAATAAATTTTTAGCAACTTGTCAACAATCAGATATGAATTTACGAACTCTCTCTCGCTTTTGTTTCATGGTATCTACAACTAAGCCATTCACTTCTCGACAAGCTGGAGTAAATTTTGTTACAATATTTCAACTATACCTTTTACTTGCGTATTATTACTGCAAGCAGTTTCTCAATAAGCTAAAGGATTGTTAAAAATGTGTTAATTTTTCACAGGTTATATAGATTGGATCTAGTCTTAATAGTATGAAAATTATTTTTATTATCAATAAAGAAAAATGTATTTTTTATATGCATTCGCACCTCAGAACGAATTTTCGAAATTTTTAATCGGAATTTTATTTGAAATCAACAAAACGATTTTTTATTATTTTTTATTTGTTGTGAATTACAAGAATAATGCAGTATAAAAATGATTTTTAACGTTTTAAAGGTAAAAATTTTTTTAATGTTATTTTTCTGACTGTAGTCCATAAGTTTTCCCCTAAATTATGATAATTAAAATATATAAATATTTTTCATTATTTTCATAGTCCAATTTTATTGCTCTAATAAAATTTAAAACATTTTCTTGTTACTTATAGCACTTGCGGTGGACAAGCTCCCGCTGATACGATCAACAGATTTTAAGACTAAGAAATGCATTTCTTTGTTTTTACAAGCAGATTCATCTAGGGCCAAGAGTACGACTTAGCTACTTACACGTCAGAACAATTTTTTAGGGGGCGGACTTCATTCATGCAAATTCATTCATTCATTCATCTCAGATCGTAATTTAGACCTGGAACAGAGAACGATCACCTCTGACCCAGAACCCTGAGTGGTATTACTCTCGAAATAAAGGACTTTGTGACCACGAACAGATTTAACAAGTGCCAGCCGCCACACACTCGGGGAATCTTTTGGCCCAGTGAGTTTCGAACTCGTAACCTAAGGAGTAGGAGTCCAACGCTCTACCAACCAGGCCATCCCGGCCCTAAAAGTTTTCTTTGATTTATAACATTATATAATGTCCAGATTTTACCCCTAGGTTGCTGGGTTTAATAAAAGATTCTGCTAAATAATTGCAAAGTTTACATGGGGAATCAGAAAGTGAAAGTACTCTAGTTTGAAATGCAACACGCAATTAGAAAATAGTTTACAGAAATAAATACTTTTTCAATGGCATTAATAATAGCATTTACCTAAATCCATTAGAAAGATACTCTAATAGAATAAAAAGAATCAATGTAAGACATATAAAAATAATTCGACTTCAATGGCAACCATAATTTGATGCTTAAAAATATATTTTTCGGGAAACATGATCATGAAATTATGCATTCGTAGTAATTGAAATAAAATACAGTCAACATTAAAGGAGGAAAAAGCTGTCTTCTAAAAGCTATGTTTACGAAAATTCTCACAAGAACGATTGGAAGATGCAGATTTTATTGTCTTCGAAACGATGTATTGAATACACACAACGCAAACTGAAAATACACAGCCAAATTATCGCTATTCAATCCGGCTTATTAGGGATAACAACAAAATTCTTGCTAGAAAATACACCAAAAAGAAGAGACGTTCTCTCAAGTGAGATTAACTAAAGCAGTTCTTTCTCTGAACTGATTCTTCGCTTCTCCCATCACAACACCATACATAGCGTCCCACTAAAGTGGGCGGGGCAAACACTCCAGGTGAGAGTGGAAATTTCTCCAATATTCCATAGGAATAAATCTTTATTTCTTAATTTCTACTGCACATTTTAGCGTGTAGTAAGAACCGTTAGCAATCTCATTATGTCGCCAAAAAACCTACATCGCCAAGTTTGTCAAATTTGGAGATCTGTTGGAAATCCCGAATAGAACAGTCCTTTCACCCTGACGTGTGAATTTATTACAATGTTTATACAATTAAACTGTTTACATATATTTACAATATTTTCATCTAATTTACTCAAAATTCATAACACCATAAATAAATACAACAAAATCGAATTTTTTTCAACAGATTGTTGTTAAAAATCAATAGAAATGTAAAAAAGAAATGCATTGCATAATTAGAAGAAGTTTCTGTCTTTGAAATAAGCATTTAAGTGTTCTGAACTAGTATCTATTAAAACAAAACATACAGTGCAATATCTTGCCTTCCTCATTTAATTGTTATAAAATAAAACTAGCCGGCGTCCTATCACAGAGGTAGCGTGTCTTCCTCGTGATCTGGACGTCCTGGGTTCGATTCCCGGCCAGAGAATGGTTGTTCTGTCTAAGAGGTGATATGCCAGCGAATGGGATAAGTCAATCATACTAGCTAGAAGTCAGACTTCTGGCCTCGGGTACTCAGGGATCCAAGCCTTCAAAGGCAACTGCACCTCTCCTTCCGTTGTAAAGCGGACACGACATCATCAAAAGAAAATTAGGCCGGATAGTAAAGAAGCCGAATAATCGCGAACTGGACACTTAGCAGTTTTCTGTAGCAATAATATCACAAAAATTCTATATTTAACCAGCAGCGTTTCATCCCTGTTACTGCATCCTAAAATCCTTTTATCCTAAAAAATTAAAAGCCTCCATACGATATATCATTCGTTAAATATGCTCATAGAATGTGATATAAAAAATGTCATTTTGCTTTGTTTTTGACTCTTTGTGGTCAGTCTCTCTCTTTTGTGATGCTGTAGTTATGGCTTGACTTCTGATGCTAAATAAATAATATAAAAAGCTGTGAAATACTATTTGTAAACAACTTAAGAATATAAATTATGCAGAAACTGCTGAGATATATATTCGAAATCCTTGTTTTTACAATATCATTGGTATCTGAGATAAAAAGATGTCTCAATTTTAAAACTGACCGTGATGGAAAAATAAATAAATAAATAAATAAATAAATAAAATTTTGAATTCGACGAATCGTCTGCTGTCAACTATTTTATCCAAAACTGACTGTGATGGAAAAATAAATAAAT
>JAOUZG010003912.1:692491-704371 GCA_026289955.1 Argiope argentata
TAATGTATCTACTTTCTCTTATACGAAATATAGAGAAAGTATTGAAATGTAAAAAAGAATCATATTTTATGTTTCTATTTTCTCGTATATGAAATGTAAAAATGTCAGATTTTTTTTTATCATGTAAGATGTTGTTTTGGGATTGAGCGTAAAATTAAACCGTAAGTGAAAAATTAAAATTTTATTATCTGCATCAGCATATCAAAAAATGAGCTTTTGTAACGTGATGCCAACCTATTTACAAAAGCTCTGATTAAGAAAAGTTGCACTAAATAAGTTACAAAAATAATTTACATAAATTAAATAAGTTACCTTATTTGCAGTAGTCATACTACTGCAAAATAAAACCCTGGAAAATGGCATTTTGAGTACGTGATTATATGAAATGATCTAAATATGGAAATGTGATATGTTTTTAAACAAGAAATGCGAGACAAAGTTTTTTTTGTGCCGTTTTCAATACTAAAGTGACCCATTCAATGAAACAATTAAAATGAATAAAAATATAATTTAACTTGCACGAGCTCGTGGTGCTTGGCCGTTCAAGAAGTGATGTTCTGACATGATACATTGAAATAGGCAGAGCAGATTTCATTTTAATCTTTACATTTTCAACGAAATATTTATTACACGAAGTCTGTCTTTCTTCAGTAAAAGTGAAATAGAATATTTACATATCGCAAGAAACTGGATAAGTAAAATTTGGTACGCATATTAAGCATCTAATATGTTTGAAGTCTAGAATGAAAAATCCTTCTAAGGATTGACCATCTGCGGATTTGTGTTTTCTGATGTATATCAAGGAATTAACTCAAAAGCGAAATAAATTAAATAAATTGAATTTTATTAATTGATTTTTTCTGTCAATGTTGGCGTAATTGGACGCTAAAAGGCGCCAAAATTACTAATTCTTGCAATAGATTCAACAAAAATACTAAAAATACATATTTTATTACTGTAAGAAAAATTGAACGAGTTATTCTCATTCCAATTGCGTAACCCATTCAATTTTTCAGAGCAATATTTAAATATCCATAGCCTGTTATTTCTAACATATACTGTAACTTTCTGAAGTATTTATTTTTTTCAATTGCTTTATTATTCAACTGAAACAGTACATTATCCAGTTCATTCATCCAATTTTATTGTGCTCCAAATATTTTTTCACTTAGGTTTTTAAAAATAAATTTTTGAAATGCTATATGTATTCTTGTTGTTAAGAAAAATGATGACCTGCAGCTGTTTCCCTTTTCATGGTGGTGGACGTACGTTGTAAAACCACAATCAGCAGTCTACAGTAGAAAAACAACTATGACGTTGATTTACACACGAAGACATTAACACAAAGACAAGTAATACGCAGACGATAAATATATACAGCCGAAACGAAAAGGAAGACAGCATACAACTTAGACACTAATTTTTTTAAAATCAAATTTTGCAATGTTATATGTATTCTTGTTGTTAAGAAAAATGATGACCAACAGCTGTTTCCTTTTTCATGGTGGTGGACGTACGTTGTGAAGACACAACCAGCGTCCGCAGTAGAAAAACCACAATGACGTTTATTTATACACGACGACAATTAATATACAGATGATAAATATGTACAGCCGAGACGAATGGAGGACAACATACAACTTAGATACTTTAGAATTTTTTAAATCCATTTTTTAAATGTTATATGTATTCCTGTTTTTAAGAAAAATGATGACCTGCAGCTGGTTCGCTGTACATGGTGGTGGGCGTATGTTCTGAAGACACAACCAGCAGTCCACAATAGAAAAACAACAATGACGTTTATTTATGCACGGACACACTAACACAAAGACTACTAATACACACACGATAAATATGTACAACCGAAACGAAAAGGAGGACAGCATACAACGTAGACACTTTAGTTTTTTTTTAAAATTAATTTTTGAAATATTATATGTATTCTCCTGTTGTTAATTAAAATGACGACCTGCAGCTGGTTCGCCTTTAATGGTGGTGGACGTATGTTGTGAAGGTACAACCAGCAGTCCACAGTAGAAAAACAACAATAATGTTTATTTACATACGAAGACATTAACACAAAGACAACTAATACACAGACGGTAAATATGTACAGCCGAAACGAATGTACGATAACATACAACATCAGACATTAGCCCACAAGTAATAATCGATCACGGATCTCAAAGCACACAGAATCCATCAGGAGAGGGGATACTTGGAGATTCGCTCTACGGTCTCTCCAAATGGCTGAAGTTCTCAATGTCTTCTCGTTTTAGCTGCCGACTCACTACCACCCACTATACGTCACTGCTTCCACAGTAGACAACAGGAACTCGACACACGGCAGTTCAGTACTCGCTTCAACTATGCACAACGCTGGTACTTCTTCATTGTTACGCTATCCTCTCGAAGACTTGTTACTTGTCTTCTACTGCAGCTCCACCCAAATCCTCCTCAGTTTAAGTCTGCCAGCCTTTTATATCTCCTGGGGGGGCCGAGAATCTTCTAGGCCAATCATTGTGCATCTCCGTCTCTATTGGACGGATCGTAAAAATTCTTGAAGTTTCCAGTATTATCCATTTTGTCGCCAAAATCACCAAATTCATCGCCAAATTTGTCAAATGGTGGCTAGATTTGTCGCCAAGCTCTGACGTTACTACCGCGCCACCCGCTCAGCAAGCAACAAATCGGATCATAATATTGTCTCTCTGATGGTGACATGTTCGTGCTGGGAAGAAAAATTGCAGGTTTGTAACAATACTTTGTCATTTGTTTGCCATTGCGAGACTTTTTTATTTTATTTTCTGTTTTTAATAAAACTTACCAAATTCGATACTGTGACGTCTCTTGAGGGCAAATAATAGTCAACAACCTTTTAGTGCAATACATTTTAATATATAATTAATTCCACACATCGCAGATACACTTATATGAAAGATATAAATTTATTTCCGTCTTTAATGGGCTGTTTATTAACTGTTTTTGAGGCCATTTTCCACGAAACACATTACACATACACATCGTCTTACCACGTAACACCACTCATCCTTACTTCGTCACAGACTGATTAAGGCAGGGGCATACGGGAAAGTTTCCCCGGGCCAAGGGCCCCCAAATCAAATAAAGTTTATTTTACTTTTAATTCTTTAATGAGCTTATTTTCGGTTCTTCACTACGTTCTGTTATTCATTCAGAGGGGGCCCCAAAGAAGTTTTTGCCCCGGCCCCAATTAGGCTAAATCGGACCCTGCACGTCATCTCAATACAGCTTCTTTCGTTCTGGTCTATTTTTGAGTTCGTACATAGAGGGCTTTAGTTAATACATAACCAAATTGGAAATGGACCACATAAGCTCTAGAAATGATGATCTGGTGTGGTGTTAAGTGTTAAGGCGTATTAATATTTAGACTAATAAAGAAAGAATTCGTATATATTTTTTAACTCATTGAAGTTAATAATAAACATACATTTGTGTTTGAAATTTACATAAATTATCGGAAATTCTGCTTAAAGTAATCTGAACGACGAAAAAAGCTCAATAATTTTAAGGAATTATGATTTGAAATTTAAATTGAGAAAAAAATCCAATACAGCAGACACAATAATAATAATAATAATAATAATAATAAATGCTGGTGTGCTGGCATAGGGGTAGCGCTTCTTTCCCGAGAGCAAGGTGTAACGGGTTCGAGTAAGGTTCGCGCATAGTTGTTCTTATATGTTCTATTCGTAAGGTGTATAAATCTGCTTCCCTGTAAGAAGGGGCAGTGCAAGCGACTGTGATGAGTGTAGCTAAGTCATACTCTTGGTCCTAATTGGAGCTACTTCAAAAACAAGAGACGCTTCTTTCGGCTTAAAATGTGATGATATCTCGTTGAAGCTTGTACATGGCAAGTGCCACTAATAACAACAGGAAAATGAATCATATATAAAAGCATAAATCATTTTTATAATATGAATAGAAAATAATTAAAAACCGAATTTATGTCAATTTTATTTCCGCAATTATGTTTCATTTCTGAATACCTCTTGAGATATAAATTGGGACAATATTTTGTATCTTTTAAATCCTAAAAATATCTTTTGCATTTACAATGACACAGTATAAAACTTTTTTTTTAAGTAAATAAAAAGAACGATACAATAACAAGTTTTGTCCTATTGCAACAAAGACAAATGCATCGAAAGGATTTATCATTAAAGTTTTTCTAGGGCACTTCCTTTCGTCAAATTATTTGTATTTTTTTCAGAAATTAAGCAAGTAAACAAAGAAAAATAATAATAAAAATCCTTGATTTGTGTGTATGTTTTTTTATCTGCATTCTGGCCGGAAACATGATTCCTCATTATTTAAGTAATAAAAGCAGACGAAAAAAAACTTCACGCAGTTTGGCGATTGTTCCACTGAACTAATGAGGCGAGCGTAAAGCCTGCGCGGCAGAAGATTGGTTAGTTTCTCCAGGAAACGTTTCTTTCCTGAGAGCTTCTGTTTAGCGCACTTGAATTCCAAGCATACTGTGGAATCGCGTTTTATGCTTTTACGTCCAAGTAGTCCATTTTGTTTCTTTCGTTCGAATTACTCTCAACAGATTTTTTTCTTCTTGGAATGAGAAGTGAAGTCAAAACTTTTTAAAGAAATCTGATATTTCTTTTCTTTTCTTTTTTTATTTTGTCTTATAATATCTTTTGTTTTCATTTCAGTTTGGCAATATTGTGGTTTTTAATTATTTGATAAATGTTCTAAAACATAAACGATGTTTCAGATATTAAAACAATGATTCTGAAAGTATTTTCAGTTTCTGTTTTACGAATATAGCTTTATGATTTCATAGTAGAAATGTAAGCTGATTAATTATGTAGAATAAAGTTATATTTTATTTAATTTTATTTTAAAGATATATGTAACATTTCAGATTTTTTTTTCTTATTATCATGTTGGATGGTGATGTTGTTAATGGGATGAGGTTTTGATGTCAAGAAAACTCCGAAAAATAAAAACATTCGTAGGTGAAAAATAAAAACTTTATTATTTGCTTGAGCATTTTAAAGGATCAGCTTTTAATAACGTGATGCTATCGCGTTTACAAAAGCTCTGATTAAAAAAAATAAGTTAATGACTATAGCAAATAAAAAGTAGAAAAATGCCATTTTGAGCGCATGATTATACTAAATGAAATAAATAGAAAATGCGATATTCTTTTTAAACAATAAATGCGAGAACAATAAAGTTTTTTTGGATCGTTTGCGATACTAAAGTGACTCATTCAGTGAAACAATTGAAATGAATAAAAAATATAATTTAACTCGCATGAGCACGTGGTGCTTGGCCGCTCAAGAAATGATGTTCCGACTTGATACATTGAAATATACATAGCAGATTTCATTTCAATCTTTTATTTGTATTTTAAATCGTTAAGCAACTCGTATACGTATGTCTAAACCAATGAATTGGAGACTGAAATAAATATAGAGATTTAAATTACATGAGTAAATGCTTTAGTTCTTATAGCATTCGCTTATTTATTTAAGGGAGCGTTTATTGGTTTCAAATATGGGATCTCTTTGTTTTAGAGTTTTATTGTTAAATTATATTCTTGCACCTAGACTGACGGACTTCCTTCTCATAGAGTTTGTTTAAAATTTGATAGAAGTCAATAAATTTGGCATATAGAGCGTATATCAACTATCATACTTCTAGATGAAACGTCTTTTCGTTATCTTTGTCATAGATGAATAGACATTTTCAAGAAATTTGGTTTTCAATCTCAGGTTGGTCTAAAATGTGAGATTCGTTAAAATCTCTTTTGTGATATTATATTTTCGGAAAACACTAGTGACTATTCCTGAATTGAATTTAAATTAAAAATAGAATTTTTAAAATTTGGTATTGTCCTAAAGAATTGATAAAAACTGAATCGCCTGAAGGCTGCATATTTGAATTAAAGGTATAGACTGAAACATTCATATTTATATGTAGAAAAATGATAATCATTTTAGTATATTATAGGGTACTTACGTATTATACCGCCTTCGCCAACGATCGCCAATGGTTTAGTAACTCATTGGCGACGGATTTAAATTTGGTGATAAAGATCAACGGATTACGCCATTGGCGGATTGCCATAATTGGTGGTTTAGCAACTCATTGGCGACGACTTCAAATTTGGCGATAAAGTTGGACGGTATAATACGTAAGAACCAATTATAGAAATAAATTTTTAATTCTTACTTCAACAAACGAAAAATCCTCTAAAACTTCCTTTGGCGTGGTGGAATATAATAAACCTACAAATTTTTATCAACCGAGTTTTCTATTGGTTAAGAAAATGGAATTCCACTTATGTTTTTACTTATTATTAATTAAAATCTTGTACTATTTTGTCATATAAATTTTGTTGTTTAATCAGTTAAATTTAAATTATCACATCATTTTGTTAGTGTATTCTGGATTTTTAAACAATCTGAGAAAAAAGATAAGATTAACGAGATGATGAAAAATGTTAAAAATCCTTGAAAAAGATTTGAGAAATTTTTTGTTTCTCTTTTAAAGTTTGCAGAATGTGGTGCAGCTTAGTCAAAAATGTTTATCGGGCCATAAAACAAAACAAAAAAAAATCAACTCAACTTTTTTAAAGTTTGCAATGTTAAATGAGATTTATAAGAATACAAGTTCTTACTTGCGACATCGTACGCGTGGAAATTTTGATCTGTATATGTGAGAACTAACGTTTTAAAATGTTATCGAAACCGTATGCATGCACAAATTTTCAACGTCAATTGGAGCAACGCAGAAACGTGAATTTTAAGCACCAGTTGAGGTAACGCGATGCAGATTAGAAAATTTTAATTTCAATTCATCTGTTTTATTTTCATTCAAAAGCACTTCTGAAGGAATCAAAAGATCTATCAATGAACAATGTTTAATTTTAAATTTATTATACACTACAAAAGTAAACGGAATCGTTTGAAATAACCCTTACGTCTAATATCATTAGCGTGGGGGGGAAATGTTATGTTATTAAAACCATAAGGGTACTTTACCGTTTGTCGGGCGCAAACGAACAATCGCCAAGGAAATTTGAGAAAATTTGGTGGAATTCTAAATTATTTGCTAACGGAAACGTACCACTTTAAGCATATATAAAAATATGTAGCTAACACAAATACAATTTAATTACAAAAACACTCGGTGGAACAGTTTTAATATATAGTCCGTTTCGCCAAAAAAAAATAGTTTGCCACCAAATTTTAGCGAAATGGCATTTCCAATCACAAGGTTTCGATGCCCGTGGCAGAAAATTAACGGAAAAAAATATCAATAAATGCAGTATTATGGAATGCACTAAAAAATTTAATCGAAATTGATGAAAATAGGCAAAAGAAATAAGTACAGCGAGAAAAAAATCAAGAGAAATGAATAGAAATAACGAATTATATTAACTCAAGAGCAGCATAAGAACAAAATTTAATAAACATTCCTTTAGAATAGTAAGATAATATTAAAAGAACACCAGAAATAGAAAAATAAAAACAAACGATTCAAAAAGCTCAGGCAGATGTTTTCAGATTTTTTTATTTTTTATTTTTGGGTGGAGAAGTTAGTTTTTAATTGATAAAAAAATAAACGCTCAATTAACCTTAATAAAAATTAGCCCATTTTCTTCTGTATAATCTCTCTGTGCTAAATTTCATCCAATTTCCTTCAGCCGTTCTGGCGTGATTGAGTTACATCATCCATCCATTCAAACTTTCACATTTATAATAGTAGTATAGATGTTCGAGAATAACCCAATTCTTAAATAAATTTCTCCTAATTATCTGTGCTTTTGTACTTTATAAGAATTCATATTTTAGTTTATTATTAAAGTGTACAAATTGATTGTAAGACAAATGTGCTTTTTCTGTATTTTCAATGTATATATGTGATGTTTTTAATGTTAATAGAGACATATAATATATTTAAAGAATCTTAAAAACAACGGAGAAGTATATATATATATATTTCAGAGTTGTTTTTAACGTACAAAAACCTGTTATTTCTCCTCATTGATATATATTTTCATCACTAAATTGTTTTTACCATCTAGAGGTCAAACACGATTGCTGTCTTTTGATTTCTTGGAAGCAATTCATTTCGTAAACAAGAGAGAACAGGTTTTTAAGAAAGCAGTTAGTTACAAAGTAAATAAATATTATCTGTTCAGGGAAAAATTCATTCAAGGAAGTCACAAAAACATGTCAAGTTGTCCAGTTATTTCCATTGTAGAAAATATCTGAAATATAGTGCTGTGAGCACACAACTACCGGTCATTATTCTCATAAAAAACGACAAACAGAACAGAAAAACGTTTTTTGATTGCCTACAATTCTTCTAGATCATTATTAAAGTCTTCCTCCCTTTTTTTTCTTTTTTCCTTACTTTTTCATACTGGGTGCTGCATGATGCTGACTATAGCCTATAGCAGAGTCTTTTCTAGTTTAGAAATCAAAGATGTTTCACTTTTTAAATGACTCAGAACTCAGAATCCTTTTTTTTAACTTTCTTAACTGATATTAAAAATATTGAGAACGATATAGAAAAATAAACTTTTTTATATCGTCTTTGTTTTTGTATATATATGTATAAAAATTTGTTTATCAGAGGTGAATTCCAAATTTCTGGGGAGAGTCATTTAAAAGCATTTAAAAAAATTTCATCGTGCAGTTAATTTTTTATACTTTTAGTTAAGATGCAGTTATACTTTTGTTTTGAACATGATTAATATAGGATTTCACAAATTCTAATCAAAATGCTGTATATAAATTCTATAACCAGTTCAGAGTATGCACCTCGAATTTACTATTTTTTTTTAAAAAAATATTCTCAGAACGTACTTCTTTATTTATAAGTTAACCCTTTCACAACCGACCTGGTTAAACTGGCATTGCAAATTCTATACTCTCAAACAGGTTTCTATTTCAAGCGAGAGGTCAAGGTGAAAAAACGAGCTATGAACGAGGATATCATAGTCAAATGGAGTTATCACCAAGATTCTCGAATATTCTAAGTCCTTTACTTTTGTCGTCAAATAATCGCAAAATTTTCACCAATATTTCCGTTTAGCAAATTCTAAAGATATCTGTAGATTCTCTTCTTGTGGCACTACATTAAAACAAAAATTCACAAACCAGTTTAGAATTTTCATGGTAGGTCAGATTGGATATGTAGTGAAGTAGTTAATTAATTATATTATCAAAAAAATGTCAGTGAAATCAATATTAATATATAGTGAACGATAATTCAAAAACCTAACTGGAGATGAAAATTTTAAATACAGTTACAACATTGTCAATGTAGATAGTATTATGGGTGAGTTTACAAGAAAAAGCCAATCAGGTTCAGGAATGATGACGATGCATTATTCCATGCGAAAACAAGGACAAAACACTAACGAAACTTACACAAAAACAGTACTTGACAAAATCTATAACAAACGAGTTGCTAATAACCACTAAGCAACAGAAACAGCAGCAGTACAATGCATTCAGATAGAACTGGCTCACGATCAACTTTTCATAGGCAGTATTCTTTCAACAACTGGCTTGAGCTACACTCTACTACTGACAACTGATTACTGATTCACATCAGGATTGTATAGTTCCTACAAGAGGAAGCTCTGGAGCAACGTTAAACGTCGAGTCCAATTAGAGTTGTCACCAAGATTCTAGAATAATCTGAGTCCTTTGCATTTGTCGCCAAATAATCGCAAATTTTTCACCAATATTTCCATTTAGCAAATGCTAAAGATGTCTATTGATTCTCTTCCTTATTAAGAAATCAACTGCGCCTGTAAACACCTATTATAAATTTATTACCTTATTTCCTATATTATAGATTATGCGGGAATATTGTTTTCTTTAAAAAATAAATTGCATTTTCGTCATTGAATCTGGAATTTCATATATAAAGAGTGCCTTAATAAAAATTATTTGACTTTCTTGAAAACGCGCTCACACACACACACGCTCGCGCGCGCACGCACGCACAGAGAGAGAGACGAGTGTATATATGTTTATTTACTCAAAGTTTACGAGTTTATTTACTTAATTATAATTTACTTAAAGTGAAGTAATATTTCATTCATGACAATATTTTTTAATTCCTTTTTATTTAATGATGTCTTTTTTAAATGTTTTTGTATTTTCAAGAAAATAATTAAAAAAGTTTTGTTGAGGAGCAATTATATGATTTTTTTAAAACAAAATTTCAATTCTAAAATATCAGTTTTTAATAACAGATTGAGTAATGTTTCAGTAGAATTATAAAAACTTTAGAGAAAGTTTGTGCATGCATTTTTTTGATTTGCTTAATAGATAAGAAATGTTTTCAAGTTAAAAAACTGGTGATTAAATTCCATCAAATTTTTCAAATGTGATTTTTAAAAAAATCCTTTGTTAAACTTTTTGATTTGATGAAAGAATAGACAAGACAAGTTTTCTTTAGTTAAAATCGGAGGAAATGGTTTCTCCAAAACTTTCTCGCATACACTCTAAGAAAGGTGATATCTCAGAGAATGACTTCCATAGCGATGGCGAACAATAGCTACCAACTATGTATTTTTGGCGCGAATTTGACATTTTTAAAGATTTTCTATTATCTGAACACCCATCAAATATTTATCCAAATCCCACAAGTTGATGACCGTCTGTCGGTAAGTACTTTCAGAAATAAGTATACATAATAGCTCAAAAAGTATTGATTTAAATATATCAAATTTATTATGAGATTATGTGACTGCAAATCACAGTTTTGTTTGAAATTTCTACTTAAATATATTAGGAAGAACGTATTTAGAATTCAGTTTTCGAATTCTTTCAACCACATGTTAGAGTCTAATCGCCAAATAACTCGCCAAGGATGATACATACAATACGACTTCATGTTCCTGCAACAATTACCTGCTAGTTAGTTAAACAGTGCAATGGGAATAAAGGGGGACAAACCTCAAAAGACGCTTTAAAGATTGCTGTGACTATCTCCCAAATTGTTCGAAGTTTGGTTTTTATTCATTAAGATTTAGTAAGGGAGTTTTAATATTGGATAAAAAACGCCGAGAGCAATGTGTTGGTTAAAATTCAATAGGGAAAGGGCATCGACTCATTAAGCAAACAATCATAGGCAAACTGAAAACGTGTTCATTTTTATAAACAAACTTGCATAATAGTTTTTTTTATCAAGAAGTTATTTTGGGAATGAGGTAGACAAAACTCCGTAAGCGGGAAAAAAAAACGTCGGCCAAAAATTGAAATTTTATTATTTGCACGAGCATCTCAGAAAATCAGCCTTTAGTAACGCGCTGCCATTGCTTTTACAAAAACCTCTGATTATAAAAACTGAATGACTAGAGCAAACAAAACCTAGAAAGATGTCATTTTCGGCACATGATTATGTGAAAAGAAATAAATTGGAAATGGGGTATTTTTTTAAACAATAAATGCGAGACAAAGTGTTTTGAATCGTTTCCAATACTAAAGGGACTCATTCAATGGAACAATTAAAACGAATAAAGATATAATTTAACTTGCATGAGCATGTGGTGCTTTTCCTTTCAAGATATGATGTTTTGACATCTACATTGAAGTATACATTGCAGATTTCATTTTAATCTTTCTTTTTATTATTATTTTCTTTCAATAATTTGTTATTACTATTTTCCTGTATTTTTTAATCACAAACAAGATGCATTTTTTTATTATTATACAATATTATTATTATTATTATTATTTCTCAATTCTTTATTTACAAGAAAGATGCATTTTTTTCTGTTATTAGTATTCAATATTTTATCATTATTATTTTTCCTGAATAATGTAATCACAAACAAGTTGTAATTTTTTT
>JAOUZG010003912.1:724351-738296 GCA_026289955.1 Argiope argentata
GATGATTATTTGGTATCAAATACCTACGTAAGTGTTTGAGACTGAAGTATTGCATGCGTTATTCAATGAAGTTTGGGAGAATGTTCTGATGATTATTTGGTATCAAATACTTACATAAATGTTTGAGACTTGAGTATTGTATGCGTTATTCAATGAAGCTTGTGAAAATTTTCTGATGATTATTTGGTATCAAATACCTACGTAAGTGTTTGAAACTGGAGTATTGTATGCGTTATTCAATGAAGTTTGTGAAGATGTACAGATGATTTTATGGCTTTAAGTGAATGCTATTTCGTGAGACTGAACTTTTATAATATAAAAAGTAATATAAAAAATTCTTTTTTAAAATCAGTTCTTAATTTGGATATTTGAAAAAATTTACGAAGTCAGGAAAAAAAAATTTCAGTTACTTTTTATTAAATAATTACAATTATTTTTCTCGTGTTCCACTTTACAACGGAAGGAGGGTTGCAGTAGCTCCTGAGGGTATGGACCCCTGAGCACCAAAAGAACGATCATCTTTGACTCAGTATCTCCAGTGATAAATCTCCCGACTTGGAGAATTTTGCAACCAGAATCGAATTCGCAGCACAAAAGATGTGAATCCAACACCCTACCAACCAGGCTATCCAGACCTAAAATTGCAATTACTATAAAGAACTATTATAATGGCGAGAAAGTTAGTTTTATAAAATTTTATAAATTAATAAAAAATTAATGAATTAATATTTGTAAAAACTGTATTAACGTCAAGTGTCATCAACTAAAAGTTTTTAAAAAGTTCATAAAATAAGTCCCGGCTTCGAGACCCGGTTCGGGCCTGGTATTTTTCTGTGTTTATCCTCAAGGTGTGTGAATGCACTCTCCTGTAAAAAGGGTCTGTGCAAGCGAATGTGATGAGTGAGTATCAAAAGTCGTACTTTTGGCCCTAGTTGGCGCTATACAAACAAGATGCGCTGATTAGGCTTAAATCGCTGACTACCTCAGTGAGCTTATCCATGGTAAGTGTCATAAGAAACAACTCAAAGGAAGGAATAGAGAAGACGGAAAAAGTGTAGAACGTCCAATAATATAGGAATATATACAAATGTAATCCCTTTTGGTATTTATAAAATATTAAGGAGTAGGCATTGATAATTTTTACTTAAATGATAAATGTTTAAAAATTTCTTATGAAAATTAGCCAAACCTATAAAGAGACGTAATATCAGAGTCCGAAAATCCTTTATGCGCGAATTTGTCATAGTTAATTATGCCATTATAAAAGAAAAATCAAGATTTACTGGTAAGGTAGTTGCTATCAAATATTGTGGTTTAAAGGACTACGAAAAGAGCCCATATCGAAGAATGGTTTCCAAAGGATGATTATGATATTTGAAGACACTAGAGACTTGGATAAGCTACCAGGTAGAGGACTTCCTCGTCCACCAGACTTAAATCCCAGTGATTTCTGGTTTTGGGGATTCACTGAAAACAGAGTTTATGGAAGAGGAATTAGAAGTTTTTCTGAATTGAAATCCATGTCACTGACATCCCTTGAGGATTTCTTCCTGTTAACATTGAACACACTATAACGTGTTTTCAGTATGTAATAGATGTCGACAGAGCACACGTTAAGCACATTCTGTAACTGAATAAGTTTTAATGATTCTGACAGATTTTTTGTCCATTAAGCGCCTGGTTGTGCAAATTTGAACTATTTCATTCTGCAGAATTTTTTATTATCCATATAATATATGTACCTGCGTGCTTTTTTTCATCAAAGTCCGAAAGACAAAAAGGGTTTTAGATTAATCTGAATAGGGTCACTTAAATTATAACCAATCTATAGTTTAGATAATCAAAGAAGTTTGATTTACAATGGTGGAATCATATAGAAATAAAAATAAAAATTATTTTTTATGAATGCTAATTTATAGTAGGCATATTTTTCAAATTTCAGATAAGACTCATCCTAGAAGTTTGAATCTTTTTTTTTCAAAAAAAAAAATGAATAGACATTTTCATACATCCTTGACTCATCCTTGAAGATTGAATCTTTTTTACAAAAAAAGAAAAAGAATAGACATTTTCATATATAAATAGACTCGTCCTAGAAGTTTCAATCTTTTTTTCCAAAAAAGAATAGACATTTTCATACATAAATTGACTCATCGTAGAAGTTTGAATCTTTTTTCCAAAAAAAAAAGAATAGACATTTTCATATATAAATTGACTCATCGTAGAAGTTTGAATCTTTTTTCCAAAAAACCCAGAGATTTTCATACATAAATAGACGCATCCTAGAAGTTTGAATCTTTTTTTTCCAAAAAAAGATTATACATTTTCATACATAAATAGACTCAACCTAGAGCTTTGAATCTTTTTTTTAAAAAAAAGAATAGACATTTTCATACATAAATAGACTCATTCTAGAATTTCGAATCTTTTTTTTTCCAAAAAACGAATAGACATTTTCATACATAAATGAAGAGGAAAACCAAAGTTCACTTTTCAATATTGAATTTCTTTCAGTTTTTAATATCAGCAAATCAAGTAAAGATAAAAAAAATAGCGGTAAGCAAATTTTTCGCCATCAAAAAAGCGTAAAATCTTTTTCTCTTTTTACTTTGGAAACGAATCTTAAGATTTGGTATTGTTACATGTTTGGCTCGGCCGACAACGGAAGCAGAAAAAAGACGAAGTTATTCTTGTAAAAATGAAAAAGAAGACGTTGTTGGCAGTCGAAAGAGTTTTAAAAATTTTTGTTGTTCCTTTTCGTTTTTGTTGCTATGCAATAGATAAAAATAGGAGTCATATACGCTGAAGTATATTAGGCATCTTCACTACAGTGGGAGTAAATATTTAACTTGCAGTGTGTTTGTGACTTACATTTATGAACTCCTTTTAGAACTGAAGATATCTACTAAGTTTGCAATAGTTTGATTCCTTAATAGTTTGAAAAAGGGTAAATGAATAATTGAAAAGAAATTGGAAAGTTGTAATTATATGTTATTCCAAAGGGGTTCAGGTTGCCTGGTGGCAAGATTTCGGGCTCCGGAACAGGAGGGTTTTGAGATCAGGACCGTATTCCACCAAAGAATTTCTAGTAAGAGGGTCTGTTGCAAGTTTAAATCATCCGGGCCTAACGTTTTCGCACTGGTGTAGTATTGGTTTGATGTAGGGATGACAGCTCAGAAGTCATCGTCGTCATCTCACCATGGCACAAAATTAAGAAGCCTGTCTCAAAACAACCCTAGGGTTGCTGTAAAACGGGACATTAGTATATAAAAAAAAACTAAACTAAACTTAGGAGGATGGAAAGTGCATTGTTGATACTTCAAGTCTAAGTATACTTTGTAAGATTCTTTTACTTTCTCTTTTACGAATTAATATTAATCATCAAAAAATTTGAACTCGTTATTTTGAAGAATCTGGCTATTTTAGACCTCCTTGAATACGAAAAATCCGTTTCTGGAAAACAAAATGTCCGTCTGTCTTCGACAGAGATCATTCAAAAACCCTTTCAACTGGATGGATGACGTTAGGTATATGATCTTCATATCTAATTTGCGTGATTCTATCAAATTTTGTGTGAATATTTGAAACGAATTATGGTTATGAAAATCATTGTTTGGTTATTTTTTTGGGAAAAAAATCTATAGTTTGTGTGGTAATCCAGTGTAATTGGTCTGTATCATTTGAAATAAGACAGATAATTCGAGTAATTAACAATTTTGTATTGTATAAGAACCAATTAAATTTTTAATGAATTCTATAATTAGAGATATTGAATGTTAGAAACGAAGAACGATGATAAAAATCACAATGTAAAGAAGTCTGAAAAGGAACTTGCAGCTTCAGTGGACATTAGGCTAATCCTTTGAAATCATCATTCGGCTATATCATTTGAAATGAAAGAGATGATTAGGATAATGAATGAAGCATTATATTATACTCCAATCCCCTCCAATGATGCAAAAAGCCTGTTAGTTAAAACTGACATTGAAATGATCGAATAAAAACCGTTTATATAACGTGGAATCGGATTATATATGGTGGAAAAATGGGTACGCCTATTAAATTTGCTCCTATAGGACTTTTCTTAACTGATTGGTATAACCCATATATATTTTTTGTAATTTTCAAAAATGAATAAAATTTTTTAAACTATAAATACATTTAAAATAACACATTTTTCTGGAAATGCAAAAAAAAAATCACTAAACCATCACTCTACTTCAAAAAGACGGAACAATTTTATACAAAAAAAAAGCTCTTTACCTATTCTTTGATAGTTAGGATAGTCAGCAGCTATCCTAAATATCAAAGAATTAGTCAGATTAGTCAGCAGATGACCGTAAAATAGTCTTTCCAGTGACTGAACTTACCATGCTATGAAGCAGCATTACAGATATGTTGCAATGTAATGATCTCGCAGAGCTTTCATTATTATCATGTGAGAACATAATGTTGTTTTAGTTAGGGGTTTTTCAATAATTGAAGGCAACGCATAAATGAAGCTCGAAATCAGGTAAACAATGAATAAAGCATAAATGGCAATATTCATCGACATTGTCTCGTTTGCGCATTGGGCATACTCCGATAACACACAAGCACTTACTCTTCGGAGAAATAACACCTATGCGCTCCTTGCCACGGTGAATTGACAGTTCATCACATTTTGATTGAATGCCCCACTTTTGACTATCATCGACAACATTTTTTTCATTCATCAAATGTTACTCTTTCAGAATTGCTGGGGGAAAATTATCACCCCAACATTTTTAAATTTTCAATTGCTACACAGATTTTACCATTTATTTAACTTAAACGGTTTCCTTTTTTCAGATTTTTTTTCTTAGACATGGTTCCCTTTCATCTATATTTTAGCCACTTCACATGATCTTATGAATAAACATACTCGAATTCATATGAGGTTTTCAAATATTAACTTTTTGTACTTTTACCATATGGATGGCGCAGTATGGCCAGAATTGGCTCTTGTGCCAAAAAACCCGAATCAACCAACCAACCAATCATCGACATCTTTTAATCTCATTTTTTTTATCTGCTTTTACAAGTATTCTATTATTACTTTGTATGCGTCTTTGAAAGATGACGAGTTTATAAAAGGTGGGCCTGCTTATACCAGTATTGCTTTATTATAAAGTACGCTTTCTTTTTACAGCATGCACTTTTAAGTGGTTGACGTAGAACTATGACATCGTAGCTGTTATTTCATCTCAAAATCGGTTGAGCTCCAAAACTTTTTTTTCCAGCTAGAAAATTGAAAATGAAAGTATTACAAAATTATCATTATATGTGTATACTTAAGTAAATAGATAGAGGGATAGAGACCGATAGAGAAGTTTTGTGATTGTTTCAAACCAGTTTGAAATGGTTAATAACATTTAACTGGTTAACATGACTGGTTAACAATCATTAAACTGGTTAACATGATTGGTTAACAATCATTAAACTGGTTAATATGACTGGTTAAAAGTCATTAAACTGTTTGGCATGTCTGGTTAACAGTCATTAAACGGGTTAATGATTGTTTTAAACCGGTTTAAACTGGTTAAATTAATGACTTATTTTTATTTAAAGAAATACTGACTTAAAAATAATAAAGTTTCCCACATGATAACTTGAAATTTGTCACCGCGTTTTCATTTCTTTTTCATTTTTTTGTTATTCTATTTTCTTATTCGAAATAATGCATAATTGGTACTGTTTGATTGTTGGATAATAATTCTTTTAGTCATTTCTGAGTTTTTAAGTCATCATTTTATTGTGAGTTCAGCAGGTTCTTTCTGTTATGAAAGAAGTAAATAAATGCAAGTCAGAAACACACAGAAAGTTAAGCGGTAACTTTCACTGTTGAAAAGATCTCGAATATATTTCTGCTTTTGCAACCCACAGTTTTTTTCACCAGAAAAAAAAGGTATCGAAAACAAAAAAGAAAATATTTTCACTATGAACAACTACATTGTTTTTTTCAGAAATCGCTTATTTTCGTTCTTTTTCTCCTTTTTTCTTCGTATCTGGTGATTCAAGCATATGACCATACCAGATCTCAGATTTTCTTCCAATTGTTAAGAAAAGAATGATTTTCCTCTTTTTGTTATGACGAAATATATTTTTACTATTTTTTTTAAACTCGCGTAACTGATATTAAAAAGAGGAAGAAATTCAAAACTGCAAAGTAAACTTTCGTTTTTCTCTTTATTTTTGTAAGAAAACTTCCATTTTTTCTTGGAAAAGCGAATCAAATTTTTGGAAGGAGTTTTGCCTAAAGTTACAAATATTCGTCGACTATTAACTCAATATTTGTAAAAAATAGTGTTATAATTTTTATTTTCACATAATTTCTCTTTCTTTACAAAAAAAGAATTATTTTAATGAGTAAACTTAACAAAAATAATAAGTAAATGAAAAATTAAATCCATATTATAAATCAAAATCCTACCTGAATATTTTTTATTGTTTCTCTAATTTTTGATTTTGATATCCAAGTTTTTAATCCTATTTTTAATAAAGTATATTTTAATGTCTTTTAATTCTATTGTTATTTAGAACTATTTACATTTTAATAAGGGCCAAATATTCTAAATGTTCCTTTTAAACTAAATATAGTTCTTTGTGTTAACTTTTCAATTACTTCTATTAGCTCACACTCTCCTTATATACATTCTATAACAAAAACAATCGACGCACCAAGAAGGAGTTGTCCGATTGAGACGAAAATTGGTCATTAGAAAGACTATGTACAGAATAGTAAATGATTAAAACCTCAGAACAATTGAATAACTTATTTCAGAATTACGGTAACAAATTCATTAAGGTGTTGATCAGCCTCTAGCTTGGATACAAGCTGCCACACGGCGTGGCATAGACCGATAAAACTTCCGGATGGTTTCCTGCTTGGCCTCTCAAATTCACTCCAATAGTCTAACGGTCATCAATATTCTGTGGCAGATTAAATCGCCTTCCTATCCTATCCTATCCCAGGTATGCTCGGGGGGAGAGAATTCTGATGATCTGGCAGGTCAAAAAAGTATTTGATAAGCTTGAAGACAGTTCGTAGCAACACGTGCCTTATGTGGTGTGGTATTGTCTTGCTGAAAAACCGGCCGAGGGTACTGCAAAAGGAACGGTACCAAAACAGGTCTTAGGATGTCGTCGACGTACTGCTGTGCAAACCTCTAATGAAGACCAAAGGGGTGCGATTATCAAAAGAAATGATACCCCAGACTATAATGCCTTGTTTAGGCCCCTGTGGAGAGCAATACTGAAAGTAGGATCCCCCCTCCCTCTACCCTGGGTGTCTCCAAACACGTCTTCGATGATCGTCAGGACACAGTTGGAAGCGGGATTCGTCGCTAAAGACTATACGCCCCCAGTCGGCATCATTTCAACCTGTTCGAGCCATGCACCACTGTAATCTGGCTCGAAAGTGTGGAAGCGTCAGTTGCAGGTGGCATAACGGTCAGTGCGAGCGTAGATTTCGCTGTCTGAACTGTCTGTGAATGGTCATGGTGGATGGACACTGGTGTTTGGGTTGAACGTCTGATGTTAGAAAGATATGAAGAAGGAACTATGACAGCTGATTGGACAATCACTCTGTCCTCACGATCTGTTTTGGACCTAGGTCGACCGCTACCATCCTGACTCTGAACTCTGCCATTTTCCACTCATCCTTGCCAGCATCTTCGAATCGCCGTATCGCTTCGACTCAAACGACGAGCGATTCTCCGATTTGTCCAACCGACCTCTTTCAATCCAATGACACGACTTCTGTCAAACTCTGACAGTTGCTCGTAATGAGCACGAACTCTGCGTTGAGTCATTTTTTTAAGTTTTTGAAAAGTAATATGAATCGCAATCGAACCGAAAGTTTTAACAACCGTTGAAGAACTGCTCCTTATATACATCTGCTGGATACACAGTTCCGATGCGCTGGAGATCAAACTATACAAATATGTACGTACAGAGCAGTTATAATAAGGGTCAAAAGCAACAAGTGGAGTATGTTACATATTGACGCAATAATGAACAACAAGCAGAACGCTGCTCCTTTCCTGGGGGGAAGAAGACAATTTCCATGCCTAGCCAATGTTGCCAATTCAATGGCTTGTCTTTCGTAATTAATAATGACAAAGGAATATTCTGCTGAATTGTTAGGAAACCAGATAATCGTGAATCGGATACTCGAGAATGCACTGTATTCTAAATCGGAGCCCTAGGAAAGAAAATCGTGATTACCCAGCTTGTTACCAAGCAACCATTTTTTTTTGCGTGTCATTATTTCTGTGGAACAATTGCCAAGCCGTGCAAAGATTTTACCTTCTGCTTTGTTACTAAATAATGAAAAATAATGGCCTGAAGCATAGCTACAAATCGACGATTTTTTTAACTTTATTTTATTTCTTTCTTTTTTCTGAAAAAATATATATGAAGAAAAAAATGGTTCCAGAAAAGTTTTAGTCACTACTCTTACCCAATGCATTTGTCTCTCTAGAGATAAGATGTGTCTTGTTTTTGTGTAACTGCTATCTCTTCGTAGAAAAAAAAATGACGTTATTTGTGCTTGTAAAGCAAACTGCTTTTCGAGGATTACGATACAACGTATATATTTGTATCTTTTATTTTTGATATGCTTCATAATAAAACATATGTCAACAAAAATTGCCTAAACGAATTTTTATTTTTTTGATACTGAATTCTATTTCTTCTCTCTATGCATCTCCATGTTTTTTGTTTACGTGTTTGATACTGAATTTTGGGAAAATGGGATCACGGTACTTCTATGGTGTTATACTGAAAAATTATGCTTTTAAGAATGATTAATATTTTTGTTATTGACTTGATATTCTTGAGAAATATTATTCAAAAATTAAAATTGAATACCATAGAATCACTATCGGTTTTTTTTTATTTAAATCAATTTTTATAGTACAAGATGTATAAAAGGCGATAATAAATGTTTAAAGGATCCCAACCGAATAAATCTACACTTTCTTTCTGTCTCCCAATAATATTTTTAATTTGTGCAATTATGTTGTAGTTCAGGCCATGAAAATGAGAGTACATAACTCAATGACAAACACTAGACAAATGAAAAGGAGAATATTATATTGGAAACAGAATTTTAAGTAATACGACTCGATCGTCCTATATTTGCTAACAAATATATTTTCTATCTAGGCTAGACTAAGTCACATTAGCCTGCGTCCTGGCAAAGAGGTAGAGCTTTTTCCCCGAGAGTTGGACGTCCCGGTTAAGGCATGGCTGTTTTTCTATGTATGTAAAAAGGGGCTGTGTAATCGATTGTGTGAGTAGCTAAGTCGTACTCTTGGCCCTAGTTGGCGCTACTACAAAGCAAGAGACGTTTCTTTTCGCTTAAAACTCGTTGATGCCTCAGCGATGCTTGTCTATTGTAAGTGCCACTAATAATAACAACAAAAACATGTCAGATTAAACCATCTTTTTTAATCCCTTTCTCTTGGATTGTGACTGTCACTCAAATTTCAAGGTAGTGCATTATTTTGTCTTTTTATTTATTGATTTTTCAATTTTGATTGTTAAAAATGTTTGCAGAGTTATAAGAAAATGTAAACTATATTTTCAGAGAAATTAAACTTAAAACAAACATATATTTTTTATAATGTCAGAGCATGATATTGATCTGGGAATGAAGATTGTGGCGTCAACAAAAATCCGTAGGCGGAAAATTTAAATTTTATTATTTGCAAGAGCATCTCACAAAAAAAAAAAAAAATCGGCTTTTAATGACGCGTTGCCATTGCATTTACAAAAGTTCTGATTTAAAAAAAATAAGTTAATGATTACCGCCAATTAAAACGAGAAAAATGTCATTTTGAGCACGCGATGATTTGAAATGAAATAAATGGGAAGTGGGATATTTTTTTTAAACAATAAATGCGAGACAAATGTTTTTGGATCGTTTGCAATACTGATGTTACTAAATCAATGAAACGATTAAAATGAATAAAAATATGATTTAACTCGCACGAACACGATGTGCTTGGCCGTTCAAGAAATGGATGTTCTGACATGATACATTGAAATATGTCTAGCAGATTTCATTTTAATCCTTTTTTTTTTTTGCTTTTCGAGCGCTGAACAAGGTAGGTATTGATGAGAATAACTGCTCACTTATTGATTGAATTGCTGCTTCCTAAGAAGGGAGTCGACACAAACGAGTGTAAATTGACTGTGAGTTATTCGACATTCTTGGAACAGAAATCAAGTTCGGATTATATCTGGTTTTCGAGGAATTGTGTATGATCTAATTTTGCTTTGATAGTTAATTTTGAAAGGATTCAAGCCCTTTCTTTTAGCAATTTTGAATTTGTTCATTTCTGCATTAATATATACTGACGTTGTGCTGGTTCTCAGCCTGATATTTTAAGACTTAATTATTTCTGTATTAATATACGAAGGCAAATTAAAAAGTCTTTGGGTATATTTTTTTAGCCAAAATACGGCTGTGAATACAAAGTGAACATATACATTCCCAGCAGTGAACGTTCCTTGAACCGAACCAGGCGTATATGCCTTTTGCTCCGATGAGTGGCGCTGCTATCAGTCATTTAAGATGACTATTGTTCTTCAGACGTCCACAGCTTATGAACAGCGAAGTGTTATTCGTTTTCTATAGAGCAAAGGGCAAACGCCCATAGCAATTCACAGGGAAATGCACCCCCATGTACGTGGAAGAGTGTCTCTCTTTGAGAAGTGTTCGTGAGTTTCAAAAGGTCGCGAAGACTTGAATGAGAATGAGCGTTCAATGAATCTGAGAATCTGGAACACCCACCTTACTGTCCAGACCTTGCCCCTAGTGATTTTCCCGTTTTTGGTCCACTGAAGAAGTTTCTGGCAGGACAGAGATTCCCATTTGACGAAGAAGTCAAGAATGTGGTCCGACGGTGGTTCCACAGTTAGCCAGAAGAATTCTACCACAGTGGGATCTCTAAATTAGTGTTGCGATGGGACAAATGTCTGAACCGGTGTGGTGACTATGTGGAGAAATAATGTAAGGTACGTAGTACACTAGGTATATTTGTAAATATTTGTACCTTTTTTTTTGGCGAATAAAAAATAAGGGCAAAGACTTTTTGATTTGTCCTCGTATGTTACCTTAGCGATCGTTCGAAACATGATGCTCTTGGATATGTTTATTTCTGTATTCATATATATTAGTGTGCAAAACTTAAGCAACAGGTGTTTTTTTGCCGTAATTCAACGAAAAAATTTCCGAGAAACATGAAATTCAGAAATGAGAGAAAGCATTTTGTACTGAACGATGACGAAAGCATAATCGAGCAAAAGTTAATACGTTGATATAGTATTGAATCAAAGGAATAAAAAGTTTGTGATTGACTGTACACAGGAACAAAATATTGCTAATCACAATTGTCTGTACAAGAGGAAGAATAAGCAGATTTTCTTTAGTATGGTATATGCCCTCCCCTTACCCCAATAGTTGCTTCGCACCGTCTTACCTTGCTTATCCCCAGATTTCCCAAAAGTTTTTGGGGTAAGAGTACCCATTCCTCAATCAGCATGTTGTTGTTATTTATGGCACTTGCCATGGACAAGCCCCCCGCTGATAGCAAAGCCGATTTAAGCCGAAATGGGCATCTCTTGTTTTTGAAGTAGCGCCAACTAAGGCCAAGAGTAGGACTTGGCTACAAACTCACCACATTTGCTTGCACAGCCCCTTTTTACGAGGTGGGCACTGTCGCACATCTCACAAATAACACACAGAAGAACAACCATTGCCGAACCAGGATTCGAACGCGGGACTCCCAGAACACGAGGAAGACGTGTTACCTTTGTGCCAGAAAGCCAGTCCTCAATCAGCATCTGCTTCAATTGGAAGCTCCCCGGAGGATGTATTTTTGTTGCAAGGCGTCTTCCAAACGCATCCCACATATGTTCTATAGGATTTAAATCTGGAGAGAATGTTGACCAATCCATTCGAGCAATATCTACTTTTTCCAGTAGTTGTTGAGCATCAGCAGCCCGGTGTGGCCGTGCATTGTCATTCATAAAAAGTTTGGTTGAATAGAATGTCGGAATAGATGTCTATGGTGAAGGATTACTTCCTTAGAAAATGTCTTTTAAAAACTTGGATTTTTTTATAGTTTAACCAGGTTCTGTAAGAGTTTTACAGTCCTTAAAATCCTTTTATCATCATTCTCATAATCACTCTTTAATTTTAAAAATACTAGATATTTTAGCCAGATGACTTCTAATGATTTTACTATTTTATTCTGTTGGATATCCTTTCATGTGGGAATTCTGGGGAATGAGGAAGCAAACAGCTGGTTGCAAGCAATTGTTCCAGTGGCTATGCCTATCCCTGCTAGCGACTTTAAGAAGCCCACTAAAATGATTCTTTATTCCAAATGTCAAGTTCAGTCGGACCTTAAAACTAAAAATGATCTACAAGCTATTATTATTCATATGCAACTGGGGCCTACTATACCAAATTGAAAAGAAGACACATTGTTAAGCCGCTTTCACATTGGGCATACTAGATTCACCCCCCTTCAATTGTTACTTGGTCAACAACCACCTCTATGTTCACATTGAGATGGTAAAATGTCTGTCCAACATATAATGTCAGAATGACCTAATTTCAATGCTGAACGTTTGTTATTTTTTTCTAAAACCAAACACTCTATTACCTTCACTACTTGGCAAGACGCCACATTCTCAAATTATTATATTTTTAAAATCTATCAAATTTTATCTACTCATATAAACTTGGTTCTTTTTAGTACTTTTATATACTATCCGTTTCTAATTATTGCGCATTCATATAATTTCATCCCTGTGTTTCCACAGTACAGTCAAAGCCATGGCTGTTTGGCCAGAAAAACCCAAACAAATCGAAAATAAAAGCCTTTTTTTAACAGATAATCACTTTTGCTTCTGTAAAATAATGTGCTTTTTTATGATGAGTACTAGGAATAACTTTTGTGTTATTATTATATGGATATATTTTTGGATCGGTAAGTTACAGTTCGAATATAGTATAATTTCTTGTTTCCTTTTTTATTTGATCCCTTCAGCAACAAGAATCATGATTGAATTATTTCAATATTTGGTTGTGGCAACACTTTTGATTTAATTACTGACGCACAAGAGCTTACCATAAAAATGTGGATACTAGGAACAAGTTTTGTGTCATCATTTAGGGATGCATTTTAGGTTCAGTAAGTTACATTTCGAATATTATATAATTTTCCGTTTCATTTTTTGTTTGATCCCTTTAGAAACAAGAATAATTATTGAATTATTTCAGCATGTGACTGTGGCAACACTCTTGATTTAAGTACTGACACACAAGAGCTTAACATTAAAAATGAATCTTGGTAAATTTCTGTTACATCAGTTTTAAGTATCGAGTTTGTTGAAATTAGGCTTCTTACTGAGATGAAATCAAATGGAATAACTGATTCGGAATTGGATGAATAATGAATTAATAAAAGTCATTATCCTTCAGGACTAGAAGTTCCATTTCTTAAAAATTATTAATTACTTCAGAGTAACACAAAAAATTGAGCTATTTATTATCATGTGAGAACGAAATGTTGCTTTGGTTAAGAGGTTTTGATCGAAAACTTGAAAGAATATAGGGGATTTATAGCATTAATGACTGGTATCCCCAACGAAGTTTTGATGTCTCAGAAATTTACGGGCAAAATGATTTTAAACTGCTTTTACCAGTGTCGCATTATTATTATGTAAGCTTCTTTAAAAGCAGATGCATTTTTAAAAGGTTGACCTGCTTTTACGCATGCCTCTTTGACAGCAGACATTTTTTAAAAGGCTGACGGAGAGCAATGACATCATAGCTGTTATTTCATTTTAAAATCGGTCGAACTCCAAAACTTTACGCTAAAAACGTAACTATATATATATATAT
>JAOUZG010003912.1:768296-782840 GCA_026289955.1 Argiope argentata
CGTTTCGATATCAATGAAATGATTGATGATTATTGAATTATTGATTATTGATGATTATTAAATGAATGATTATTGATGATAATTAAACTATTGATTATTGATTATTATTAAATTTTGAAATGATTGATGATTATTAAATTTTGAATTGATTGATGATTAATAATTTTGAAATGATTGATGATTATAAAATTTTAAAATGATTGATGATTATTGATGATTCTGAGATAGAGCTATCATTGCGAAACATCTTCAGATAAAACGGGTAATATTTTATTAGACACAAAAAAATGAAGTTGAAAATACGACGAAATTACTGCAGATGATTAATTAATAACAGATTGTGATGGGGGAAAATAAATCACCCAAACCTTTCAATTTATTAAAAAAAAATTTCAATTTTAATAACCTGGGGGATTTATTCCTTACTTACATATTAAAATTTATGGAACACATACACAATATATTTTTCCGTTGGGAATTTTGATACTGAATTTAGTAAAATGGTTGTAGTAGGGAGTGTTTGATTAAAATTTAAATTAAGTAGACATAAAATTCTTTAATTTATTTGTTAAATGAAGTAATTTGATAAAATAATATTTAGGCATGAGGTAATAAAAGAAAAAAAACCATGTTATTAAAAATTTTACATGTTAATAAAAAATACTAAATGAATTAATCATTGAAGTTAGCAAAAATTATTTAAGCAAGTTAATGAAAAAGGAAATTCGTTTACATTCCTATATCAATGAAATGGTACGAAAACAAAGGATATATTGTCATACTTTGATTTGAGTAATTTTTCAATTTACTAAACTTCACATAAAAAAACCTCTGAATTGACCACATAATATTAAATAGAAGAAATAACAAATTTAAATTTGAAATAAACTCTCTTACATTAGTTTCTACTTAGATGTAGGTATACAAGAAGGGGAATAATAACTTTGTAAAATGAGACATTAGTAACTAGTTTTAGCAGTTGTTGTTGTTGCTACTTATGGCACTTGCCATGGATAAGCCTCCTGCTGATAGAGCGGCAATTTTAAGCCGAAAGGAGCGTCTTTTGTTTTAAAAGTAGCACCATCTAGAGCCAAGAGTACGACTTAGCTATACACACGTCACAACCTTTTTTAGGGGGCGGACTACATTCATGCAAACTCTTTCTTTCATCTCAGATCGTAATTTAGACCTGGAACAGATAATGATCACCAGTACTGACCCAGTACCCCCAGTTGTATTACTTTAGACACGGAGCACTTTGCTACCATGAACAAATGTAACGAGCACCAACCGCCACACCATCGGGGATTCTTTTGGCCTGTGAGTTTCGAACTCGTAACCTAAGGAGTACGAGTCCAACGCTCTACCAACCAGGCTATCCAGGCCCAGTTTTAGCAGTTATTTCTATAACTGGTTTTAGTATTCAAGCAACTTTATTAGCAGTAACTTTAAAATATTTTATCTCATTCAGCCATGCAATCAATGTGTGTAGCAATAATTCAAACAGTATTCTTACTTTCTGTTGTAGATGACTTAGAGAAAATATAATTACCATAAAAAATCCACCTCGAGAATTAGAGAGTTGCGAATCTCTACGTTTTAAATTTCCCTGAGTCCATTAAATACATTTCTGGAAAATGTCTGTCTGTCTGTGACAAAGATAACTTAAAAACGCTTTGAGCTGCATAGTTAAAATTTGGTATAGTGTCTTTCCCTCAAACTGACATAATTTTATCTTATTTTGAGCAATATCTATTCAAAGAAAGTCCACCTGTGCAGTTATTCAAATGCAAGTTAACATGATAATTAAAAATTGAAAAGAGCCAGATATATGAAATTAAGTACACAGATTATTATAGATCTATATTGTAGACATTCTACATACATAACGCCATCTTGTGACCCCGGTAACTATAACGCTTAGTTATCTAACCAGTTGGATGAGCACAAGATGGGAGAGAGAGAGAGAGAAAAGGAAAAAATTGTTAAAAGAAAAAAAAAGAGACGATACAGCATTCAGGGATTTACAGAGAGAATGCCATCGGTGTCAAATCTTACACGAATCTGTCCAATTTTTTTTCTGAAGTTATAACTGGACAGAGGGGACAAGAATGCGGAAACAATTGGTGATTATGGGGTTGAACTTACAGGGGGATTAGATAACCAACTGAAAAGGGGGGGGAGGAATTGACAAATTAAATTGTGAGCATATGTATGGCAAATAAACAATCACTATACAATTAGAAATACGTAGCGTCCATCTGGGTCCTGGGGTCTTGATGTCCATCATGCGATCTGCACTTTTGAGGGACTTTTTAAGTGATAATTTTGGTTGATTTTCACAAGGGGAATTCTGGTCTCAACTATTGTAGGTCTCGAAAAGGTCTTGGTATTTATGAATGTGGTTCATCATGGAGTGGATTCATGGAGTGAAAGGGTATTTGATGCAACTCTACTGTGCCATTCGGAATACTTTTAGAGGGAGGTTAATTTAAAAAGACAAAAATCGGAATAATCTATCATAAGTGATCAATTTTTTCACGCCAAAGAAATAACCTTATTCTACAAATGCATGCTCAGTAAGAAAAGAATACAATACAGCGGCAAGTGGTTGTCCCGTGAGGACAATTACTTCTCCTCGATAGAACAGCATGTTTCAGCCTTTTTAAGTAAGCTGTGCCCACTGGCCTGCTTATAACTGGCCAAATTCAAACCTGACATTATTTAAAGTAGAGAGAATATTCTCCAATAAAGGTGTCATCCCAAAGCAGGTGAACAATAATAAAAAAATACATATCTTTGGCGTGAATTTAATCTTTTTACTCACGAATCTATCGTGTGATTCTTGGCGAGTGTTTTGGCGATTATTTCTAAGTATAGGGTTTATACTCTTCGAAAATCGATTTTTGTGTTCTATATATGATTTTACCACCTATTTAATTAAAAATTAAAAACAGCACATTTGTGGCCACAAAATTATATACCAAATTTGGTATATTTGTCATTGCGTTCTTGAGTTAACTCGTCGTAATAGTAACTCGTAATCGTAATAGTAACTCGTAACTATAGACAATAAATAACAATAGCGAATTTATTGTTTCATTTGGTCCCAAATTTTGATAGTTGCCTATACTATAGACGTAAAATGTGTATACCTAATTTTATTATCTATATCTCTTCGTTTCGTAATAAAATTCAAACAGTTGGACAAAGGGACCTTTATGAAAATTATTTGATCAAAATTTGATAACATTTAAAACTTTGGTTTAAAAACCATACTCCATATTTCAACCATTTAGTTTAAAGCGTTTTTCAGTTATCTTTGCCACGGACGGACAGACAATTAGGAAAAATTAGAAAAGTGTACTTTTAGAGGGAAGTTAGAGTTGGAAAAATCTTGAGTTCGAATTTTTAGAAGATTAAAATATTTTCTCTATATACGAAAAACTAAATTGAAGTTATTTAAAACAATTAAATGAATTACATAAACGAAACGACAACAAATCCGATTGAAGACTGTGTAAATATGTCATACATTTTTCAGGTTCAAGCCCACCCAATTTAATATTATCCCTGTTTCCAAGACTATTATCAAACCCGTAATCCCTACTCTTAATTGAATCAAAACTTACCGCCACCTTCAAAGTATCGATTGCACTTTGAATGAATTAAGCGCATAGTTACATAAATTGAATATTAAAAGAGAGATGCGATAATGAGAGAGAAGACGCGGTAAAGCGTAGAGAGTTAATTGCAGGCTGTGAGCACAGAGACGCATCATTTCAAATTACTGTGATAACTTGGATAATTAAATATTCATATATATTATATCCGAATAGGATGCTGCGGTTTAAACATGTTGATGGGTAAAGCTCATTTTCAAATTGGGATATAATGGAGGTTAATTTAATAAAACGAATGCGCTGGAAAATGCAACCGGTTCTTATATTTCCGATGTCAATCTTTCCGCTATTAAAACTCTTATCTTTTCTATATTTAATATTTTTGCTCTATAGAGAGATTTAACCCTTTCTCTACTGACCTGGCTCGAACGAAAGAACAAATTTTATCTTGGATTGCAACTTTCTGTTTCAAAATAAAGGTCAGCTGTGTAAAGTGAGAACACTCCTGATGATAATTCGTTTCACAACCTGCTCTCATCGTTTGAAACCGAAAGCGGCAATCCAGGATAAAATTTATACGGCCGGTTGGGCCGTATCAGTAGTCAAAGGGTAACGGAATCTGATGCATGCGAAACATGTATTAACAAACCGTATTAATTAATATAAGTAGTAAATGTATGGATGTAATTTACATGGTGTATAGATGTAATATAATTCTATGATGTATAGATGTAATGATATATAGATGTAATATAATCCTATGATGTATAGATGTAATGATATATATATGTAATATAATCCTATGATGTATAGATGTAATGATATATAGATGTAATATAATCCTATGATGTATAGATGTAATGATATATAGATGTAATATAATCCTATTATGTATAGATGTAATGATATATAGATGTAATATAATTCTATGATGTATAGATATAATGATATATAGATGTAATATAATTCTATGATGTATAGATGTAATGATATATAGATGTAATATAATCTATTATGTATAGATGTAATGATATATAGATGTAATATAATCTATGATGTATAGATGTAATGATATATAGATGTAATATAATTCTATGATGTATAGATGTAATGATAAATAGATGTAATATAATTCTATGATGTATAGATGTAATATAATTCTAAAGCATCCTTTAGAAGTGCCTACACACATTCTATCTATATATAAGGGTTGCTAAAATAAAAATGTGGATTTGAATGAAAAGAATGTCTTTATTAGAAATCAAAAGAAACTACCATGGTTGTTTTAACACAGGTTCCATCATTTAGGTAGCAGGTTTGTGCCTTTGCTGTTATAAATACGGTGGTTAATTCTGGAAGAAATTCTGCACAACTACCTTCAATTCCTCTTCCGAATGGACCTCTCTAATTCTAATGGACTCATCTGCATTATAGAGGTCCATGTGCATATGAATAAAAAAATGTAAATCAATTAAAATAGCATGGTTTTAAGGTTTAATATTTGTATAATCATGGACATATGGTTGAATACAAAAGTCTCTGAAGAAGTCAAATATAGCATTCATTTCCAATTAAACCCCTATCCATCAAAGTTGGTTAGTTTCTAATAATGCGGTAATAATCCCATAATCTTATTCTAATAATTCGTATAATCTCATAAACCGGCGTCCTAGCACAGAGGTAGCACGTCTTCTTCGTGTTCTGGGAGTCCCCGGCTAGGGCATGGTTGCTCTTCTGTGTGCTATCGGTGAGATGTGTGAATGTGCCCCCCTATAAAAAGGGGTTGTGCAAGCATATGTGGTGAGAGTGTAGCTAAGTCGTACTCTTGGCCCTCGTTACTTCAAAAAGAAGAGACGCTCCTTTCGGCTTAAATCTGCTGCCATATCAGCGGGTGGGGGCACATAGGCAAGTGCCATAAGTAACAACAACAACCACTTTAGTGGAATGCTATTTAAAGAGCGAGACTTAGGATGGAGATTGAGATCAGTTTGGAGAACGAGCTACGCTAGTTGGTTTAGCTTGAGAGAGCGTCTTCTCCTTTTGGCGTGGTTTCTATAGCTTTGGTGTAATCCGAACTTAGCCAATTAAATAGAGTTAATTCGCTGAGTAGTTGTTTCTTTCTTTACGTATATTTAACACACGTTTTCCTAGACAATCAAGTCTGCATTTTCTCATCATTCTTGTGAGAATTTCCGTTACATTCCTCTGTAAAAAGAGGTTGTGAAAGCGAATGTAATGAATGCGTAGCTAAAGTCTTCGAAGTTGGCGCTACTTCAAACAAAAGACACTAACTTCGGCTTAAGTCTGCTGATGCATCAGCGAGCTTGTACATGGCCAGTGCCATTAGTAACAACAACAACATAATCTGATAAATCCAAGGAAAAATAAAATAGTTTTCAAGCAAATCGAGCGTCATTTGCGAGATTTTTCATCATGATCAAGGAAGGAATTAAAACCTGGAATTCGAACTAAATTAGGATTGATATGGTTTAATTAACGGCCGTTTAAGGCAACTCTGGAACTTAATAATTTTGAAACACGGTTAGACGATGAGAACGACATCTGAGGTGGCAACCCCATTCCAAACTTCCACACTATACCAGTGGGAAGACATTTGGACCTAAAAGATATAGCGTGAGTCAGAGTCACTTACACGATGGTTTTTTCAATTGAATCGGGTTTCGAACTAGAAATCCTCCAGGTCCTAGTCTGAGACCTTACTCCATTCCCACCACGGCTGAAACTAGTACTTTGACGACTTCAGATAAGTGACGGATAGGAACATAACGAACTAAGCTTCCCACGAAAAGAAACCTTTCTAGCTGAAAAATTCACTGATAGTGGAAAAATTTGTTAAATGCAAAAGAATGTAGACATCTGGTACTCATTGCGAATAACAGTTGTCAAGCTGAGTCCAGATGTGCCTGTGCACCAGGTGTGGCTTCAAATGAAATGGACATGTGTTAAAAGACGCCCGCCTTTCAAAAAGACAAAAGGGGTTCGGTGGCAGATGACTCTTCTTTTCTTCTGGAGGGATCATCCCAGTAAAGGAGGGGGATGATCATCTGTGAGTTGCTAATTCATGTTTTCCTCTCTTATGTGATTGGGAAGGTAGCTTAGAACAGATGATCGAATGAAAGTTGGGAAATATTCTGATGGTTCATTTGTCACTGCAAACTGGCCTATGAGACCCAAATAAAAAAAGAGACAAAAAAGATAGGAGGGACAGACAGAGAAGAA
Source organism: Argiope argentata (assembly GCA_026289955.1). Lineage (NCBI taxonomy): Eukaryota > Metazoa > Arthropoda > Arachnida > Araneae > Araneidae > Argiope > Argiope argentata. The sequence continues at coordinate 775,160 of JAOUZG010003912.1, forward strand.
AGCCGGTTGACAAATCGAGTGCTAGTGATTGGTAGCTAGAATTCAGCTTGAAATTTTGTGTGAGATTCTCAGCAGAGAATTTGTAATGTATCATAGGCAGTTTCACTCTGCAGGCTGAGTCCACGTGAAGTTCATATGAACTTCGTGAATTGCATTTGGACCATCATGCGTCCCGTCTAAAGCGTGAAAGCTCATCAGAAATTTGGGAGAACTTCAGTTAGTTAGGCAGCTTTGCCTTCTGAGCTGCTCTTCCAGCGAGTTCATCAACTTACGTTTCCTGGAATCCCAGTAGGGTTAATCAAAGTGGGGATAGCGCCGAACCTCGGGCTGAATTTTGCGGGAGTTTTCACGAATTCCGTCTTATCTCTTCACCTCCAGGAGAGATTCCTTGCTTATCTGAAACATAACTCCTTCCTCTAGCGGAACTCTGAACTAATTCTACTTGGGTCCTTGTGACATAACTAATCAAGAAGAAGGAACTGTGCGTAATATATATGTAGTATGGCTGGAAATAAATAAATTTTTATTTCTCAAAGACCTGAGTTTGTTTTCGGCACAACTGAACAGTAGCCCTAGCCAAAGATGTTACAGCACTGAATTCATAATACGTAAATAAGTAAACCTCTTGCTATATGTTACATGCCAATTTCAAACAATCAACATAAGACTTTCAACATAAGATTAATTTATGTTCGAAAACAAAATAAGTAAAGATTGAAAAAATAATTACCCCGGAAGCTCAAAATATTACTTCATTGATTAGTCTATTTAAGCACGAATAAAACAATTTATTCATTTTATTCATTCGTTTTATTTATTTTATTCCTTTTGTTTGAGACAAAATTTACCCGAAAATCACCATGATATAATTAAATTAATTTTTGAGCCAATATGGCTGTAGAGTGCTTGGGTGATTAAATTCAGATAAATACATATTCTCTTAAATATGGCTCAAAGAACTACATTTGGAGAATCTCTAATTTCAAAAACAGATCAATTTCGGAACAACATATAAATGACTCCAAAGTGCACAATAGCTGAAGGTTTAAATCTTGAGTAAATCCAGGCAGCAATTTACTCGAATGTTAACATAAATAAATACCCAAGATCCCAAAGTGCAAATTAAAACCGAAGCTCCGGTTTGATTCGAAGTATTCTTCCATTGGAAAATAACACAAATCCCTGCCAAAAATTTAGTTCAAATTATTATCGATAGATGGCACGCGTGATTGTGTTCGTACAGGTGAATTGAACAAACATGTGTGTCTGCAGAGAAGCGTTTTGACGAGGGGAGAAGTTAATTTATTTAAAGGATTTGTATTTGTGTCTGTGCCAAATTCATGTTTTCTTTTTTTTTTTTCTAGAAAATATATTTTCTTTTCCTTTATCAATAAAAATTTTTAAATGTTTTTCACTACGACTGCAGAAATAATTTAATGAAAAATAGTTAATAAATAAGTTACAAAAACAAATAGTTAATAAATAATATTTTGCTGCAGAGATTGAATCACGTAAAATCATTCAGATAATGTATCAAATTACATTAAAACATTAATAAAGTAAAATGAAAAATTATGCAAAAATGAAATTTCTGTTATTTAAAAGCTAAATTTTTTAGTCTTACATGCATTTTAATCCTTTATGCATTCTTATAAAATAACTGTGGTATTTTCAGGTAGCCAGGCGAAACGAATAATCGCTAAATAATGTAGAATTTCGCCAAATTGATTTGGAATTTTTCTCTTGCGTCCGCCTAACGGAAAAGTACCACAATTTTTTTTAAAAAAAGTTATGGGTATTTGTTTCCTTTGGAAAGTCTTTACAGTAAGGCTGATTTTAAGATAAATATAAGAGCACCAAAACTAAAAACTTTTGGGAAGATTTCAAGCCAAATATAAAAAGATTAAAGTGAAATCTGCTATGCATATTTCAACGTATCATGTCAGAACATCATTTCTTGAACGGCCAAGCACCACGTGCTCGCGTGAGTTAAATTATATTTTTATTCATTTTAATCCTTTCATTGAATGAGTCCCTTTAGTGTTGCCAACGATCCAAAAAACTTTGTCCCGCATTTACTGTTTTAAAAAATATCACAATTCCTATTTATTTCATTTCATACAATCACATGCTGAAAATGACATTTTTCTGGGCGTTATTTGCTGTAGTCATTAACTTGTTTTTTTAAATCAGAGCTTTTGTAAATGTTATAGTAACGCGTTATTAAAAGCTATTTTTGAGATGCTCGTGCAGATAATAAAATCATTATTTTACGCCTATGGATTTTTCCATTTTTCGCCCACGGGTTTTTGTTGACGTCACAAAACCTCATTCCTGAACCAATATCGTGTTCTTATATAATATTAAAATTCTGTCCTTTATAAAATAAAAACAGCAAATTGGGAAAATGCGGGATGTTAAAGAAAATTGACGAATTGCCAACTCCCAGGAATCGAGATAGATAAAGATGAAGGGTTAAATACATTGTTTGTATATTGAGCTAGAAGTAGCATGTTACATTATTATGAAATACAGATATATTTTTAGCAACAACTGAATCTAAGCAAAGCAACACCAATAAAAATCTCTGGAGACTGCTTAAATGCGGAATACATTTTTTGCCGTAGTTTAATATAACCCAAAACTACTTTGATTCGTGAATATCAAACACTCTATGAGCCGTAGGCTAATTTTTATCGTCTCTTATATCCCTCCACTGCTCCTAAGATATCGATTCAATTTTGAATTAATTAAATTCATAATTACAGTTATCGATTAATGAAAGAGAAGTGCGGTAAATAGAAGTTAGAGAGGGAACTGCGGCTTGCGCACAAAGGCAGCGTAAACGAACCCGCATCGTTTAAAATAACAGAGTAAACGGATGATTAAAAAGGGACTTTTATACCCGAATTGGTTGCCGGGGCTTAAGCAATTGATTTTGAAACGATAAGGCAATAAAGGCGATTAATACACTAGAAATTGGCTGTGACGTTTGCCTATTTCTGCAGCAATGTCTACTTAAATTATAGATATTCTCTATAATAAATGCTTCTGACAAAAGGGGGAATTTATACCCCCTATATATTGAAAATTAAATAGTGTTTCGAAAATTCTCAAAAGAATAATACGAAGATGCAGACGTATTCCCACTGGTACAGCGTGGAAGTTTGGAACGGGGTTGCCAACTCAGTTGTCGTTCTCGTCCTCTGACTGAGTTTCAGAATTATTAAGTCATAGAGTTGCTTTAAACGAACTTGAATTAAACTATATCATTCCGAATTCAGTTCGAATTTCAGATTTTAATTGCTTCCATGAACTTAAAGAAGAATCTCGCAAATGACGCTCGATTTGCTTGTAAACTAGTTTATCTTTCATTGGCTTTATGATATTATGTTGTTGTTGCTGTTGTTACAAATGGCACTTGCCATGGACCGCTGATGCATCAGAGGATTAAAGGCGAATTTAGTGTCTTTTGTTTGAAGTAGCGCCAACTTCGATGACTTTAGCTACACATTCATTACATTCGTTTGCACAACCTCTTTTTTTAAAGAGGGGCACATTCACACGCTTCAGAGAGAGAATACAGAAGAACAACCATGCCATAATTACTAGTGTTACGAAAATTCTCACAAGAACGATGCGAAGATGCAGACTTTATTGTCTAGGAAAACATGTATTAAATATACGCAGCATAAGCAACAAATACACAGCTAATTCACTTTATTTAATCTGCTAATCTCGAATAACAGCAAAGCTATAGAATGCACGTCAAAAAGAAAAGACGCTCTCTCAAGCTAAGCCAACTAGCGTAGCTCGTTCTCCAAACCGATCTCATTCTCCACCCAAAGTCTCGCTCGTTAAATAGCGTCCCACTAAAGTTGTTGTTATTATTTATGACACTTGCCTATGCCACATCCACTTATACAGCAGCAGATTTAACTAGAAAGGAGTGTCTCTTGTTTTTGAAGTAGCGCCATGAGGACCAAGAGAACGACTTAGCTACACTATCACCACCTTTGCTTACACAGAACCTTTTTATAGGGGGGCACAGTCACACATCTCACAGATAGCACACAGAAGAACAACTATGCCCGCACCGGGCATAGTTGTTCACCGGACTCGAACCCAGGATTCCCAGATTACAAGGAAGACGCGCTACCTCTGTGCCAGAAAGCCGGCGTCCCATTAAAGTGAGTGGGGCAAACGCAGAAACCGCACTCTCGTTCCGGTGAAGTATGGAAGTTTTTCCAACATTGTCTTGGAACAAATCTCTATATTTCAGCTTCTACGACATATTGTAGCCTGTAGTAAAAACCGTTAGTGACCGCATTTTGTCGCCAACTCACCTACATCGCCAAAGTAGTCAAATATGGGGACATTCTAATGTAAATTCCGTTAGGACAGTCTTTTCTCGCTGACGCGATATTCCATTAAAATTAATTTTATGCAATTAAATTATTTACAAACATTTACACAAAAATTCATAAATATTTACAATATTTACATTTAATATACACAAAATTCATAAATATATTACAACTTAAATAGTGTTAACAAAGAATAATAACTATAATCTATAACGATGATTATATATAATCGAGAAAAATAATATAATCTAGTTTATTGCTAAACATTTAAGTATTTGTAAACATTAAGCTTTGTATCTTGTAGTCAAATATTTAATCTTGACTTTTATCAAAATTCTATAAAAAAAGAAAGAAAGAAAAAATACCTTTCTCAAAAACAAATTGTTATTGCTGTTTTCTTAAAATTTCATTCCTACAATTCTTCATAAATTCAATCCAATTTCTGCAGAAATACTATACTTTTGTAACTTAAGTTCTTTTTTAACTTAAGTTATGATGAGAATGGCACCTGATTTCGCACCCCCCTTCCGTTGTCGAGCGATAATTCTGTATGGTCAATTTTCTAACTGAATCTAGTGTTGTCAATAATTCTATATGCGATCTTTGATATATTTTAGTTATATTAATGTTCTGTTTTTTAAGTAACGCTATGGATATTTTGAGACGACTTCCCAATGGTTATCCTTGGAGATAACTTTTTTGTGTATATTATTGATGTTTTAGACTAAAATTATTAATACAGAATGTGGTTTAAAAAATTTGGTCGTATTATTTCATATGATTAAAAAAACATGAATTTATTTGAATCCATATACTTCAATTTATTATGTATCTAAAAAAACGCGTATTCTACGAAATGAAATCATAATTGAAAATCTTATTTCATATTTAATGTCCAATAATTTCATTTTTTATCTTAATTTTAACACAGGAAAAAGTACATAAAAGAAGACTCTGGAATTTTAATTTATTATAATATTAAAAACTTTATTACAGATTGTGCATTAATTTTTTTAAATGTGTATAATATTAAGAAAATATAATTCAAATTATTAAAATTTGAATGTTTAAAATCATTACATTTTTAGCATTAAGATAATTAAGAATTATTTTTGAACGATAATAAAATTGAAAAATATGATTATTTTGTCTGATTTTCATATTAGATAGAAGTCAGTTCCCTCAGAAACTATTGCACTCATCTTTCCGTTGTTAAGGGAACACAGCATCATCACCATCATTTAAATTATGATTCTGGTGATAATTTTAATATCATTTACATTATTTAGATAATTAGATATCATTTCAAGTCCATGATTTTACCAAACTGTCTGATATTAAAACCACGTAATTTTAATTCTCTCCTTTAAATACTTTTACTTTGTTTACTGTTCTCTTTACTTTGTTTATTTTTTTTTTTCTAATAAACACCATTGTTACACTAAGAGTTAAAAAACTCTTTTTAAAATATAAATGACCGGTTCACATATCTTCTAACTATCACATAAAGAATTTTCCGTTTTTTAATCCTTCTCTAAACTGCATGGATACTATTATATGCCCAGATTACTGCAATGTCTCTGCACAGATTATTATGATCTTTCTTTAGTTTTCAACAAAGGAAGAAAAAAGTGAGATTAAATATTGATGAAACATTCAAATCGATTTGAATGCCAGAGTGACAATTCAATCGATTATTAAAAATTAGAAAAAATAAATACTTTTAAAAATTTTAAAATGTTGGGTAAAATTTCCTTGATTATAAAATAGTATAAAAACGATTATTAAATAATTAAAAAAGGCTTTAAAACTATGAAAATTTTTGAAAAATACCTTTTTTTAATCTACTATTTTCAGAGGTATTAATATATCACCAAAAAAAAACATTTAATTTACTATTATCATGTCAGAACAGGATGTTTTTTGGATGAAGTTTTTGGCGTCAACAAAAATACGTAAGCGAAAAATAAAAATTTTATAATCTTCACTAGCATCTCTTTAATAATAATAATATAAAATTCAGCTTTTACTAACGTGTTGCCATTGCATTTACAAAAGCTCTGTTTTAAAAAAGATAAATGACTACAGCAAATAAAACCTAAAAAAATGTCATTATGAACAGGTGATGATCTGAAATGAAATAAATAGGAAATGTGATATATTTTTTAAACGATCAAGGCGAGCCAAAGTTTTTTTGGATCGTTCGCAATACTAAAGTGACTCATTCAATGAAAGAATTAAAATGAGTAAAAGTATAATTTAACTCGCACGAGCACGTGGTGCTTGGAAGTACAAGAAATGATGTTCTGACATGATACATTGAAGTATGCATAGCAGATTTCATTTTAATCTTTATTTAATTTAAATTCTAATAAAAATTTATCATGTTTATATTTAGTTATAAACATTATCTTTAGAATACTGTTATCATCCTTAAGCTATAGTAATTGGGAATATAAATCAGTAGAAATTTTTTATCTGTTGATGCGTAAAAACACTATTTAGACAGCTTATCTCGTTCCTAGTTTAAAATTTCCTTCTCGCTTTACTTGTAATAATCTGTTTGTTATATTCTTTCCGAAAGTTTCGACTTTAATATTGCCAGAAAAATCCTCTTAGTTTAGTTTAGTTTACTTAGCAGAGTTATTAAGAAAGTCTTCTTATTGCAGTTTATTATCGTTTGCTAAATAAATTGTAAATTTATCATCATTTGCTTTATTTAAATAAATTTTTTATTAATTCTCGTTTTCTAAATAAATTGTAAACTTATTATTGTTTGCTTTTTTTTAAATAAATTTTTTATTAATTCTTGTTTTCTAAATAAATTGCGAACTTATTATCGTTTTCTTTTTTAAAATAATTTTTTTATTAATTCTCGTTTTCTAAATAAATTTTGAACTTATTATAGTTTGCTTTTTTTAAATAAATTTTTTATTAATTCTTGTTTTCTAAATAAATTGCGAACTTATTATCGTTTGCTTTTTTAAATTTTCGTTTTCTAAATAAATTTTGAACTTATTATCGTTTGCTTTTTTTAAATAAATTTTTTATTAATTCTGGTTTTCTAAATAAATTTTGAACGTATTATCGTTCGCTTTTTTAAAATAAATCTTTTATATATCATCGTTTTTAAATAAATTTTGAACTTATTATTGTTTGTTTTTTAAATAAATTATTCTAGTTTCAATCGTTATGTTGGTAAATTGTTGAAAATATTTACAATTGTAATAATTTATTGTCACATGCATCAGATAATTATTTTAAATTTGTCAGGGTCACTAAATTTTAAGTTTATGTTTATTTAAATTAATTCT
>JAOUZG010003912.1:783240-794140 GCA_026289955.1 Argiope argentata
TTGAAAGTTGCAAAATGAAAGAAATGTTTAATAAAGAAGCCACGACAAAATTGGTGATTTAAAGTTATTTTCAGTTTTGTAAATTTTATTATTTTGATCCGTTATTATTTATGAAGTATTACATTTTAAATTCTGTTTACTCAATAGCATTTAAGCAACACGGTTCAAACTATGTTTATATTTCAGCACTATATTTCTATGCATGCATTTTATAAGAATACCACTTTATAATAACAGATGACATAATTTTGAGAGTTCTAATTGCATTTAGATATCTAAATGAAATTAACACAGAAAATATATTCTACTACGACTTCGAATTGGAGGATTTATTCTATTTAATAATTATATTTGATATAACTTGTTTCGTATTTTTAAACATAGGATTAAAAATAAATCAAATGTAAACATAAATTTTTCATAAACTTTGAACAAGTAGAAATAGCCAGATTACACCTTAAATAAAAAATAGTTAATGGCACATTAAAGACTACTGAGAAATTTTTTTTTCATGATGAATCAGCTGTTTATCCATTAATATTTATTATAAGAGTTTAACTGTAAAAACATGTTCCTTTGAATCTTTATTACTTTTAAAACAGAAATGAAGAAATTCTATAATGTTCAACACTTTTCATTATTAAATCTTCAGTTTATAGCATTTTAAGCAAGTTTCCTTTTGGAAAAGGAAAACGGAATTGCATTTTGTAATAACGCGTTCTCTATCTTCCTATTTCATTCATTTCAAAATTTGTGGAAGATTAATATATTTAGTATAAAGAATATTAACCAAATTTCAAATATCTCACTGTTGTTGTTTCTTATGGCACTTGCCATGGACAAGCTAGCTGAGGTAGTCAGCGATTTAAGTCTCATCAGCGTCTCTTGTTTTGTAGTAGCGCCAACTAGGGCCAAGAGTACGACTTTTGCTACGTTGATAAAGATATAGTTAGAAAACTGTGTTTTTTGGTCTTCCAGAAGTCCATGATGTAACGATATATAACAAAATATCAAAGTTGAATTGTTTGATGATAACTGAACTATTTATCTATATAATTTGTGAGGGAATAAGCAAAAATAGAAGAATTCAGCTTCTAATTAATTTAATCTTAAAATATGTTAGAAATATTAATAATAATAGCATTTAGGACTTTAAAATTTTCGTTATATTTAAATAAAAATATTTCTATTTTTTGAAAATTAGTTTGTACTTGACTTAAAAAAATTGAAAACGAATATATTCTTCCAAATAAATAAATTCCAGAAATAAATAAATTCTTGAAATATACTCTTTGTTCTTTTTATTCTCAAAACTTAATAACATACAATAAACGATAGTTGAATTCATGATTTTTTTTCTTGCCACATTTAAAATCTTATAAGTCGTTAGCAATTTGAAAAGTACGAAAAGAATTAATTCATTTGTAAAAATTAACAAATTTCTTTAAGCATATGGAATATTTTTATGAACTTTTTACTGAAATAGTTAAATTTTATTTAAATTTTAAATATTGGATAATAAAAAGATTATTAAATGAGCAAATTTTGAAAAATTAGTCTGATTTATAAATAAACAAATATACAATATCTGCAGACGAATATATTTTTCCAAACCATGTAATAAATTGATTCTTGAAATAAACTATTTCTTCTTGTATATTTAAAAAATATTCTCAAAACTTAAAAAATTAAAATTAATTTAGATAAGTTGATTTAAATAAAAATTATTTTTTGAACTCAGAATCTTACTCAGAATCTTATAGGGCATTATTAATTTTAAAAGTACAAAAAAAAAATTCATTTGCAATAATATATAAACTTCTTTAAAAATATCGAACATTTTTATGAACTTTTTATTTCAATAGTTATATTTATTTAACTATAGATTATATTATTATATTATAGTATTAGATGTATTTCTAAATCATGAGAAATTAATGATTTCCAATGATTACTTTTAACTGATTGTCTATCCGTCGAAAGTAAACTTATAAAAAAGATTAAATTCTAATCTCTAAAACAATTCTTGTAATTTACCTTGCCAATTAGTCATTACAGATATAGAAATAGAATAAGATTTCATTAAATTTGTTTGCGATAAAATTTAATCCGATGTCTTCGTAAACTAATTAAAATTATTATAAACACAATACCAAATACACTGGAGACTAAATATGGATAAATATTCTCTAAATTTATGCTTAACTGCATCGCGTTTCCTTCAAGAATTAACAGCAGTTAAGTTTCAGCGTCGTTCCATAAATGGCTTCAAAGATAATAATGGTTCTAAATTTATGTCTTTAGCCGCCAACTTACCGCACACACAACATAAATTCAAATCCCATGGTCTCAAAGTGGAAATTAAAACCGATGTTCCGGAATTAATTCCCGGTTTAATACGAATTATTGAGATGAATTCGAATTAATAAAGTAAGTAAAACGAAAGGCCGACAGCAATTTAGTTGCGAATGTTATCGATAGATGGCACGCGTGATTGTGTTCGTACAGGTGAATCCAACAAACTTGTTTTGGTGACAGAAAAGACATTTGACTTGAAAGAAAGGTTATATTATTGAAAGAATTCTGGACTTGAATCCTCGCCAGATTTGTGTTTTCTTTTTCAAAAACAAAATATTTCCCTTTCCATTCGAAAATAAATGGCGAATGTGTATTATTGTTATCTTCTCCTTGAGTTTCAAAATGTTTTCATCTCAAAATATGAACAGAAGACTGGGTTTTATAAAAAGATGTGGTGGAGTTATAATTTGAAATATATTTAATATCTCTACAACTGGCTTAAAAGATTTTAAGAAATAAATTTTAAATAAACGTGAATTCTAATCTATTTATCTTTTATCTATTTTAAATAAATATTTCCGAAACTTTCTTTTAAATATTCCTTGAAAATAACCAAATCGAAATTTTTTTTCGTTTTTATGTAATTTCACATATTCATTTCGTAATTTATCATCTTTATATCGTTTGATAACGGATTTTAAAACTCTCCTCGCTTTTACGCATGCGTTAGGATGAGTTCAATACAGAAAAAAGGGGTGAGAGGAAAGACGAAAGGAGGAGAACATTTAACAATAAATTAGGCCTGGATCGTCTGGTTGGTACAGTGTTGGATTCGCATTACTTAGGCTGCGAATTCGAACCAACCAGGCGAAGATTCTCCATGCGTCTGTGGTGGAAACTGGAGCACGTTAAACCTGTCGAGGTAACAAAATCCTCCATGTCGAGAGTAATACTACTGGGGTTACTAAGTCAAAGGTGATCGTTCTCCATTCCAGATCTAAATTACGGTCTGTGAATGAATGAATAAAATGCGGATGAAGTTCGCACCTTAAAAGGGGTTTGTTACATTTATGAGTTAGAAGTCAGACTTTTGCCCTTGTGCTCAAGGCCCTATACCCTGAGAAGTTACTGCACCTACACTTTCGTTATAACAGCGGAATACGATAACAACAACAAAAAGATTAAAATGAAATCTGCTAAGCATATTTTAGTGTATCATGTCAGAACATCATTTCTTTAACGACCAAGCACCACGTGCTCGTGCGAGTTAAATTATATTTTCATTCATTTTAATCGTTTCATCGAATGAGTCACTTTAGTATTGCAAACGATCACAAAAAACTTTGTTTTGCATTTATTCTTTAAAAAATATCCCATTTCCTATGTATTTCATTTCATATAATCACGTTCCCAAAATGACATTTTTCTAGGTTTTATTTGCTGTAGTACTTAACTTATATTTTTTAAATCAGAGCTTTTTTATATCCAATGGCGACGCGTTATTAAAAGCTGATATTTTGAGATGCTTGTGCAGATAATGAAATTTTAATTTTTCCCTAAGTATTTTTATTCCCTCCCCCCTACGGAAATTTGCTGACGGCAAAAAAACCCATCCCAAAAACATCATGTTCTGATATGATAATAATATAAGTTCCAAAAATAGTGAACATTCTTTCGGGCTTAACCGCTTAGTGAGATATAACGATCGATAAGTGGTCGTCTCAGAATATTGAAATGAGCAATAACTAAGTTTTGCAGCTAAATATATTTATAAATAGCATTTTCTTTCTTTTCCTGCACAAAAAAGCGATTAATTTAATACACCTTGTCTACAATGCTGAATTATCTGTTCATTTTTTAAAAAGCTCAAAGAAACATCAATATTTCATTTCAAAATTCTTGTAATCCTTACTCGAAAACAGGAAATTGCATGAAGATGTTTTGAGATTGATAATGGATTATAAGCCATCTCTATATTGCTTTGTATCTAAGTATATGCCTATTTGCTTTACCTGAAATAAGTTTTATCTCTTTGCTACATTTTTCCTAAAGGTTCCCACGAATTTAATATTACCAGCAAAATCCTCTTATCGCAATTTGTTCTACTTAGAAGACATATTAAGAAAATCTTCTATTTCCAATTTATTATCGTTTGCTACATAAACTAACAACTATCGTCTGTCTTCGCATTCTCATTTAAATGAATTATTTTACTTTTAATCGTTACTTGTTTAAATTGTTGAAAATAATTCTACTTTCGATGATTTATTAGTATATACTAATTGTACAAACCATATTTAAATTTATTATTAATTACTTACGCTCATTTAAGTGCTTTCATAAATTTTTGAAAGTGTTGTAATCTGTGTTGATTTACTGCAACATAAATTAGAAGACTTTGGTTAAATAGGTTTCGGTTAAATGCTAAATGCTTCTTTTTAATTGTAGAATTTACTTCATTCTATATTTATTGGCAATAACAAAGGGGGTAAAAGTTAACATTTGCTTTAGTCTTGAATTATTAGTACAATCCAATAAAAGATAAAGTAAGAGAAATAAAATAATTTTTGGGAAGAAGAGTTGCATTTAGATCTTTATTATTTTTAATCAACAAAAATTCTGAAATGAAAGTTAATAACCAATATGACTGTAATTAATTCGTTTAAACCCTTTTATTTAGCACAGCATGTTTCATGTTCGTAAACATGCAGCCTTTTTTTACATCGATTATTAAAAGAATAATATATAATTCTGCTATTCTTATAGTTAGACGAATTCTTATATGTTCTGTAATAATGGAATAAATACACTAAATACTATCAATCCAAGCGAATGGCTAAACTAAAGAAAGATTTTAAAAAAAGAATAAAATTTTAGATAAAAGTAAGGAATAAAATAAAGATTAAAAGGAAATCTGCTATGCATTTTTCAATGTCAGTTTCTTGAACAATTCTTGAACAGCCAAGCACCACGTGCTCATTCAAGTTAAATTATATTTTCATTCATTTTAATGGTTTCATTGAATGAGTCACTTTAGTATTGCAAACGACCCAAGAAACTTTGTCTCGCATTGATTGTTTTAAAAAAAATATCACATTTCCTATTTATTTCATTTCATGTAATCACGTTCTCAGAATGACATTCTTCTAGGTTTTATTTGCTGTAGTCATTAACTTAATTTTTTAATCAGAGCTTTTGAAAATGCAATGGCATCACGTTATGAAAAGCTGATTTTTTTAGATGCTCGTGCAGATAATAAAATTTTTACTGAACGCGTTTATTTTTCGCCTACTGGTTTTTGTTGACGCCACAAAACCTAATTCCTACTGGGTCAGAGTGTGCTCAGGGGTCCATACTTTCAGAAGCTACTGCATCCTCCCTTCCATTGTAAAGTGGAACTCTAGAACAACAACAAATTTTTTAATAATATTCAAAGTTTTTAATGTGATTAATTAATTCTTTCTATAATTTAACGAATTAAAATTATAATAATTTAAAATAAAGGATTTTATATGAAATAAATAAATAACCAACTATTTTCTAATATTTTTTCTATCCTTTTAAAACTGTCATATAAAAATGAATTCTGTTTTCAAAGTGGAGATCAACTAAAATAAGGAACATATTTTATTCTTTGAAACATTTTGAACAAGTTACCTTATCAATAAGTCGCTTAAAATATCAAGAAAATAAGATTTTATATAACTTGCTATAAAATTTAATCTATATCCCTAGTAAATCATTTCAAACTATATATGATACCAAAACTAAATATACAATTCTTTGTAGATTAAATATTATCTTAAATTGTTCTTCAATGAGACGCTTTGCTTATAAGAATTCTATACTCATTGACTTTCAGCATCATTTTATGTTGACTTCAAACCGAATGGTCATAGAAAATTTATGTCTTTAACAGTCAATTTTCCAAACACAATACAAATTAAATTCCCTTGCTAACAAAAAAGAAATTAAAATCGAAACTTTAGAATTAATTTCCGGTTTGATACGAATCATTGTGCTACCGGAAACTAATACGAACCGCAGACAACAATTTAGTTGCAAATGTCACCGATAGATGGCGCTCGTAATTGTATTCGTACAGGTTAATTCTACTAACTTCAGTGGTTAAGGAGAAGGCATAACGGGAAGAAGAGTTGTTTTAATGAAAAGAATTCTGAACTTGCATCGGTGCCAGAGATTCGTTTTCTTTTTCAAAAACAAAATAGTCCGCTTTCCTTTACAAATAAATGATTAATGTTCTTACTTATTTCCACCTTCTGCTTCAAAACGCTTTCTTTTCAAAATATGAAGAAAAAAAAGACATGGATTCGTATAAAAAATAGTTGAATTGTAATTGAAATACATTTAATAATTTTAGAATATAAGGAAATCTCTTAAAAATAGTTTTATTGATCATTAATTTTCTATATTTCATTATTAATTTCTGTATTTTTTCAATCTTAAAGGATTATGTATTAGGGTATCGTTTAAATAATTTTTTGAAAACGCTTACACACACACTCATCAAGAATTTTCATAGCCTTAATATTAATCTAATTTAGTATATTTAACTTATAATTTATCATCTATATAATACTGTTACGAAAATTCTCACACAAGAACAATATGAAGATGCAAACTTTAATGTCTAGGAAAACGTGTTTGAAATACACTGAAGTGACAAAAGTCATGGGATAGCAATATGCAAATATACAGATGGCAGTAGTATCGCAGCGAAAAAGTAAAAATGCGCAGTTCGTTTTCAAGAGCTTTCATTTGTGTTCAAGTTATTTATGTGAACAGGTTTTTCGTTGTTTATGGCGGCACGACGAGAATTAACAGACTTTGAACGCGGAATGTTAGTTGGACAGAGACGCATGGGTCATTCCATTGCGGATATCGTTAGTGAAATCAACATTCCGAGATCCACAATATCAAGAGTGTGCCGAGAGTATGGAATTTCAGGCATCCCATCCCATCATGGACAGCGCAGTGGGCGACCACCTGCACTTAACGACCGAGACCGCCGACGTCTGAGTAGAATAGTCAATGTTAATAGACACGCAACACTTCGTCAAAAAACTGCAGGAATCAATGTGGGACGTACGAGGGACGTGTCCGATAGGACTGTGCGGCGAAATTTGTCTTCCTTGGGCTATGGCAGCAGAAGACCGACTCGAGTGCCTTTACTGACAGCACGACATCGCCTGCAGCGACTCTCCTGGGCTCATGAGCATATCGACTGGTCCCTAGACCAGTGGAAAACCATGGCGTGGTCAGATGAGTCACGATTTCAGTTGTTACGAGCTGATGGTTGAGTTCGAGTGTGGCGCTGACCCCACGAAGCCATAGACCCAAACTGTCAGGAAGGCACTGTTCAAGCTGGTGGTGGCTGCATAATGGTGTGGGCTGTTTTTACATGGAATGGACTCGGTCCTCTGGTACAACTGAACCGATCATTGACTGGAAATGGTTACGTTCAGCTGCTTGCAGATCACTTGCAGCCATTCATGGACTTCACGTACCCACACAACGATGGGATTTTGATGGATGACAATGCGCCATGTCACCAGGCCAGAACTGTTCGCGATTGGTTTGAAGAACATTCCGGACAATTACAGCGCATGATCTGGCCACCTAGATCGCCCGATATGAATCCCATCGAGCATTTATGGGACATCATTAAAAGGTCCGTTCGTGCCCAAATTCCTGCACCATCCACACTTTCACACTATTATGGACGTCTATACAGACAGCATGGCTCAATATTCCTGCAGAGGACTTCCAACGACTTGTGGATTCCATGACACGTCGAGTTGTTTCACTTCACCGGGCAAAAGGAGGACCGACACGATATTAACAGTCATCCCATGACTTTTGTCACTTCAGTGTATATGCATCACAAGCTGCAATTTCACAGCGAATCAACTGAATTTAATCCACTAATTTTGGTAACAGTAAAGCTTTAGAACGGAAGTCAACGAGAGAAAAGACGCTCTCTTAAGTTAATCCAACTTACGTAGTTAGTTCTCCGAACAAATCTGATCCCCCACCATGAGTCTTGCCTTTGAATACCATGTATAGCATTTGAAAAGCATAAAATGGGTGGGCAAACGTCGAAGCCGCATGCTCGTTTCAGACAAGTCTGGAAATTTCTCCAATATACTCTAGGAGCAAATCTTAATTCTCTTCTACTACATATTTTAGGTGTAGTAAAAACTTTTAGAAACCTCATTTTTGCCAACACATTTACACCGCCAAATTAATAAACTATGGCGACTTTCTGTTGTAAATTCTTTTTGAAAGGTCTTTTCTCTCTGACGTTCGATTCCACTACAATTATTTTATGAAGTTAAACTATTTACAAATATTTACAATATTTACACAACAATTCATAAATGTTTACTATATTTACATCTAATTTACATAAAATTCATAACAATATTGCAAATTAAATAATGTTAATAAAATATAATATTTATAATCAATAACGATGGCTAATTATAAACCAGAAAAATAATATAATATAGTTTACTGCTAAATATCGGAGTATATGTAAACATTAAATCTTTGTATTTTGAAATCAAATTTTTTATCTTGTCACATATAAAAATCCTGAAAGAAACACACACACAAAAAAAACGGTCTTTTTTTGCTGACGCGCGATACCAGTAGAATTAATTAAGCCATTAAACAAATTACAAATATTTACACACAAAAAATCTAAATATTTATAATGTTTACACAAAAGTTCATAAACATTTACAATATTTAAATAAAAGTTAATATTTACAATATTTACATGTTATTTACTTGAAATTCATAACAATACGTTAAATGCCTTTAAATATTTATATAGGAATGGATTTTTCTGTTCTTTTCATTTATATACAAAAACAATATACAAAATACATACAAAAAATTCTGTTCATTCTTATACAAAAACAATATAAATTCTACCAACAGTTTTTAAAAAACTGTCTTCTATTTTGAAATAGCAAAGAATTGTCAATTATTTTACTTTAAAATTCTTGTAATTATTGTTCGGAAATAGGAAATTGAATAACTATATTTTTCGAATAATAGTCGGTTATAATCAATTGCTTTAGTACCTCGAATCTAAATATGTGCTTATTTGCTTTACCTGTAAAAAGTTTTATCTCTTCTCTACATTCTTCCTTAATGTTACAGAGTTTAATGCTGCCAACAAAATCCTCTTAGTGTAGCTTGTTCTACTTAGTTTCCTCGTTACAAATTATCGTTTGCTAAATAAAACTGTTGCCAACGAATGCCTTTGCATCTTCTGTTAAATGAATTATTTTATTTTCAATAATTACTTCCATAATTTTTGGAAATATTTAAACCAAATGTTTTAAGGATTTATTTTTGCATGTATTAGATGATTAAATTTCAGTTAATTAATAAATGCTTAGATTAAATGGAAAATTTTGTATTTGCTGGCAATAACAAATCGATTAAAGGTAATTAAGTCATTTCTTTTTTAATTATCTGAACAATCCTATGAAAAATAACAGACTTGAAATGAAAT
This sequence comes from Argiope argentata, assembly GCA_026289955.1. Taxonomy (NCBI): domain Eukaryota; kingdom Metazoa; phylum Arthropoda; class Arachnida; order Araneae; family Araneidae; genus Argiope; species Argiope argentata. The sequence continues at coordinate 793,091 of JAOUZG010003912.1, forward strand.
AATTTGTGAATGTGAGTTGCATTCTGGTTTTGATGATGTGAACTAAGAATTATTCTTTAAATCCTTTACCCTCCGAAAAATAATTAGATACAAAACTATTCACCTAATACAAAGATTTGTTTATTGCTAAGAAAAATAAATATACATAATTCTTTTAAGTCGAATCTCTTTGAAAAATTAATCTACATCTCTTAACCATTATGTAGGCGTTTTTAACAATTATATTTGAAAGATAAACAAATAAAAAGTCAAAATAATGCACCATTTTGAATGGTGAGTCAGAGGCACCATCGGAGTGCAAAGGGTTAATAATTGTTAGTTTGATTTGCTTGAATTAAATTATGCATTTTAAATAATACTATATTTAAGCAATATTTTTAGAAGTTATTTTCATTTAAATGATTATTTTCATAAACATTTAAATATCTATGTCTAGCGCCATCTGGCGAAATTAGAATAGTTATTTTCAAAGTACTTAAAATATTATTTTCGTTGAAGTTATTCTTGTGAAAACTACTCTTGATCTCTTGTCAGCCTGATGATATTCAATGGGAACTCCATTTTAAACTTTTTATTAATGCATGAAAAAATAAAATTCAATTTTCATTTCCATAAGTTCAATAATATTTATTATTTTAAAATTTAACACCGGTGATTTTACTAAAGAAATGCCTATAAATTATATCTGAGCGGCAACATTATTGTTTCTTTAAATATATAATTTCTTGTTAATTAATTATAGTAATATAGTAAATTGTGCATTCTAATAATATTTCTAGTAGTTTTAACCCCTTAACAGGTTTATTTTCCCAACTTTCTAATAAGATGACACCATAATTACATACTAAATAATTACATACTAAATAAACTATTATAAGCATAATTACAAACTAAATAAAATATTATAAGTATAATTACATCCTAAATAAATTATTATAAGCATAATTACATACTAAATAAATTGTTATAAGCGTAATTATAAATTATTATAAGCATAATTACATACTAAATAAATTATTATAAGCATAATTATAAATTATTATAAGCATA
>JAOUZG010003912.1:794150-810733 GCA_026289955.1 Argiope argentata
TACTAAATAAATTATTATAAGCATAATTATAAATTATTATAAGCATATTTACATACTAAATAAATTATTATAAGCATAATTACATACATTCAGAACTATTTGGGTCACTTATTTCACCACTTAAAAGTTTTATTTTCTTCACCATTTATTAAGATGACACCTTCTATTTTGGGAATATTTTCTTATTTGATTCAAATGGAAATCCATGGAATACTTGGCTTATCTACGAATTCGAAGTCATTTTACTATTGAATTATAATTTTTATGAAAGATTTATTTTTTTTTGTTTACAGCTATCAAAATTTGATAAATCGATGCACAGACGGCGTACGTGCAAACCGGTTAAGGGGTTAAAGCTGACAAAGTAGATTCGAGTTTATGAGTGGATAATGCCAGTTTTCTCTAAAACACCGTTTTTTTTTTTTATTAATGTTGTTTCTTATGGCACTTGCCATGAACAAGCGCGCTGACGACCGTCAGTGATTTTAAGCCGAATGAGCGTCCCTTGTTTTTGAAGTAGCGCCAACGAGGGCCAAGAGTACGACTTAGTTACACACTAATCACATTCACTCGAACAGCCCCTTTTTACAGGGAGACAGATTCACACAACTCACATAAAGTATACAGAAGAACAACCATGCCCTAATTGGGATTCGATCCCTGGACATCCAAATCTCGAGGAAAACGCGATAACTCTGTGCCAGAACGCCGGCCCGTTTTGTTATAAATAGTATAAATATATTCTATGTCATTCGTTTCGATTTGCAGATATCAAGCGAATTGAAGCAAGAATAAATATAGCCGGTATCCTGACACAATGGTAGCGAATCTTCTCCTTGATTCCGGCTTCGAGTCCCTGTTCGGGCATTGTTGTTTTTCATTTGTGTTCTATCTGTGAGGTGGGTGAATGTGTCCCTTTCCCCTCAGTAAAAAGGGCTGTGCAAGCGAATGTGACGCATGAAGTAGCTAAGTCGTACTCTTGACCCCAGTTGGAACAACTGAAAAACAAGAGACGCTCACTTGTCTTAAATTGTTGACTGGTTGGCAGGTGTAAGCGGGCTTGAAAAGGGTTATCAATAAGAACAACAACTATAGGAATAAATAGGAAATCATAAACATTTCCAAATAGCTTCCTTTAAACTCATGCTAATGTATGACATTTAAATTGAGGAATATTTTATTTTGCTATGGATAATTTCAGTTATTTTCTAATTTCGCTATACTTCTGAATCCGATATTTTTTGCAAAAATATTTCGTAGACGAAGTTTTTACTCAATTTATATTATTTTATGGATATGAATTTATTTATTTATACTATATATCGTCCGAGATGTTTTGTCTTGTTCATAATGCATTTATTTACAATCTTATTAACGCAAACATTTTTATTTTTCGTTCCCAAATTTATCTATTAAAAAATCATCTTAAACAGAGAAACTGATTCATCTTAAGAAACAGTTTATTTCAGTAAATTAATTCTTCTTGTTTGAATCTTTGCCTGAAGACTTGAGTCAAAGTAAGCAATGGAATTTGCAGAAATTCAATTATATGAACAGTCTTAATGTAATGGTTTTAGAGAAACAATGAAAATAGAAAATAAATAAAAGGGAAATTTCAGGGAAAAGAAACATATTCTATAGAAACATCTTAATTATCTATTTTATGGAGCATACATAGCTTCATGGTAAGAAGTTTTTTAAAAGTATCATTACTGATTAGAACAAATATTTCCTGAAATTATTAGTACCAGAAACTATTGAAAAGATCAGATATTCAAATAATCTGATAATCAAGGAAAAGTTTAATATGTTAGTAAAGAAAATAAAATGCAAATTAATTAATTTTTTTTGCGCATAGTAAAATTTACTTATTGACCTTGGAAAATCGGTTATTTAGTTGCCTTTTCTGGGAATTATTTTGATTCGCAGATTTTTTCCCTATTCCCTCCAAATCTTGCTTAATCGATGACACGGATAATCAGAGTTCGGTTAAGTAAATTTGTATCACTGTTGAGAGACAATGTATAAGTTTATCATTAATTATTAATTAATTTACTTTTTAAAGGAATTTTTGAATTTGATAAGAAATGTAACTTTTCGGAACTTGGCATTTTTTTGATAAAATTATTGAGCTCTATTTTTTAATACTTATATAGCATGCTGAAAATTCAAATTATAAAGAAAACTAGATTAATAACTTGGTGAATTTTGTTATCAAGAGGGAAGCATTCAAATCATTCAGGAAACAAATCATTCATTATTTTTTTAAACTTTTAGTTGGTTTATAAACTTGTTTTTAAAAATTTAAAAACTTTTAAAAAGAAAAAAATAGCCAATTTATTTTTGATAGCTTTCTAAACAAATTCTGAAAAGAAAAAAAAGGTTTAAAAAATGCAGTAATTTCTCTAAATATTGCATTTTAAATGAAATTATCATGGTCGCTTGCATCAGAAAAATAATTGAAGAAGAATTGATGAATCGCATTACTACACAGAATACAGAATGATTCATTACCCATGAATGTCTTCTAAATTTCAAATAGAATTAAAAATTGTACAACAGTCTGGCAAATGTTCAAAAAAACATATCCAAATTTTAATAAAATTTTAAATTAAAATTTTTTTTGAATTAATTACGTAATTTCTAGTTTTTTAAGGTTTGTGTTTTGCATACATCTTTAATGCTCATTGATTTATTTAAAAATATTATGAATTAAGAATAAAATATTCTTGTGTTCTCTGTTAAGCATAATATCCATACTGCCATCAGTTTCTAAAATGAGAAAGGAATAATAGAAATATCTTTGAGCTAATTAATATTTTCTACACAATTGGGAGTGGTCTTCCCGAAATTTTCTCATATATCACTAAATGGAAATGCTACATCCCCTCTTTTCGCATGAAATTGTGAATCTAAGACAAAAACATGAATGAGACTATTATTTCGCGATGAGCAATTTGTGCTACCTAATAAGTTGCTGTTGTTACTAATGGCAGTTGCTATGGGCAAACCCACTGACACATTAGCCGATTTAAGCCGAATGTGCGTCTCTTGTTTTTGAAGTAGCGCCAACTAGGGCCAAGATTACGACTTAAGCTGCACACTCATCATAGTCGCTTGCACAACCCCTTCTTACATGGGGAACAGTCACACATCTCACAGATAGCACACAGAAGAACAACCATACCCAAGCGAGGATTCGAACCCGGGACTCCCAGAACACGAGGAAGATGCGCTACCTCTGTGCCAGAAAGCCGACATTCTATTGTATGATAAAAAGATACTATTTAGATTAACGGAAATCAAAATCTTAAATTACCCTATTAAAGCTGGTGCAAATATAGATATTTTACAGATTTCTCTTGTGCTTTGACCCTTATAGGGGGAATGGTCACAAAAGAGGAAGCCAATTTAAAAAAATTCTGTATGAAAACTTGTTGGTTTGAAAACTCAAAAGAATTGTTGAAAAGAGCAATTTCTTTCTTTTCTAGCGAAAAGATGGTGATCTAATCAATTTTTCATTGTTTTTGTTTATTACTTTGGCATTAATCAGTGAACCGCTTTCTATTGTTACTAATGGCACTTACCATGGATAAGTGCGCTGAAGGTCGACAGCGATTCTAAGCCGAATGAGCGTCTCTTGTTTTTGAAGTAGTGCCAACTAGGGCAAAAAGTACGACTTAGTGACAGACTCATCACCTTCACTTGCACAGCCGCTTTTTACAGGGGAAGATTCATACACCTTAAACTTAAATCACAGAAGAACAGCCATTCCTTATCCGGGAATCGAACCAAGGACGCCCAAACTCCTAGGAAAAAGCGCTACCTCTGTGCTAGGACGCTGGCACCTAATATAATAAAGGGCATTGAAAACCTTTCATCAAAGCTCTTAATTTGCAGCGATTCCCTTTCATCTTTACATCCCCTAAATATCATCGATTCCTTAAACCAAATCATTGTTAAAAGACAATCTGAGTTTGTTTCGAAGCAGAGGTGTGCAAGTTTCCTTTTCTTTTGTCACAGGCCAAACGGGAATCTATGGCAATGAACTCACCGATTGGCTTGCCAAAGAAACGACAACACTTGTTAATTTAATTACTATGAACATTCCGGAATCTTATTTAAAGAATGTCTTGAAAAATAAAGTTATATCTGAATGGAATCTTTATATCAAGCATCTACTAATGCGTAGCTCACGAAGGAATTTATTCCATCCATACAGAGTCGGTTAGAGGCCAACTACTTCGTGTCAGATTTTAAGCTTATTCAGTTTCTGACTGGGCACGGAAACTTTGAAGCATATTTAAAACGCTTCAATTTGTCACAGACTGATAGGTGTTTGTGCTACAGTGGTGCAGTCCAGGATGCCAAGCATTTGATGTTTGAATGCACTAAATTTATTCCCAAAAGACATAAACTCAGGAACTGATTTCTAAGGAACAATATAGCACGGCTTCCTCATATATCTGCATTTGTGAAGAGTGAACAATCTTTCTTTTCATTTTGTACATGTATTAATAGCATTTCACCCCATGTTATTTAAACTTCATTTCAGTGTTTTCGCCTACATATATGTGTTTATATTCTTTGTATTTGTATTTTGAATATTTTATTTTATTTTATCATGCTTCTTCAACTGTATTATATCATCTACTGTGTGTTCCTGTTATTAAGTGCGCAATTTTGTGTAAATGCTTCCCACCTCTTTTTTCTTTGCATTTGCACCTATGTATTTATGTATGAAATTCATTCTACTGTTAATTGAAAAATGAATTACATCTGTAAACCTTGTGGTATAGTTGATAGCACACAAGGAATTTATACGTAGAGAACAAAACAAAAAATCTTTGAAGAAATCTCAGCATCGATTTCCAATGTTTTTTTCCAACTAATTGAAATAAAAGAAACAAAAAAATGTAATTGTAATAATAAGAGTTTTATTTCACCAAATGCCATTTATTTAAGTGATCATTTGGCATCATTTGGCAATGATTGCCGCCTAGATTCGCTTATTCTATCCTTTTTTGGAACACAGTAAATGTTCTAACAGCATTTGCACAAAAATATACTCCAATAACCTTAATTATATTGAGTGCAAATTTTTTTCCAAATTTAAAGCCAAATTTGTTCTTATGCAAATTTTTAACATGTATTCTGACCTTAACCTAATGTTTCCGGTTTATTGATAGTTACGAGAATATTAATATTGTTAGAAGCGGGAGAGCACCGTGGAAGTACGACGAAGATGGCGACAATTTGACGAGGAGCTTCACGCAAATCGGGTTGGTTTGGGGAAATGAATAGTCTGGTAGCCGCTGGATCGTACATGAAGTTTCGTGTGCTTTTGGTCACGCGCTTGCTCGGCTATATAAGAGACGGGTTGATGTTGTTCCGGCAGTTAGTTTCCTCTCGGAAGAGAAGCGTCTTGCTGGACTAGCGGATTACTTTTCTCGCTTGTTATTGGTGAGCTGTGTTTATGTTTGCTGTTAACGTTGTATTACTGAGCTCGCTGTGATTTACTGTTTGATGTGCTATACGATAGCTGTTTTGCAGTCTGTTTTTATTGCGCGTAAGGCTTGCATTTACGCTGTTAGTGACTGTTGACTGCTGGATTGTTTTTATTTAAAGTTTTACTTTGTCAATTCATCCTCTAAATAGCCGTAAATCAATTTGTTTGTGCTGTCTTCAATTAAAGTCCATTCAATCCAAACCCGCTACGCTAAAAACATAACAATATATTGACTTCTAATTAAGCTAGAGATAAAAGAAAATCTATTTTGGATAGCTCAAAGACTGGTTTAACCAATAACAGAATTTTTTAAATGTCATTTTCAGTAAAAATCTACATTTTCAACGTTTTTGTATAATTAAGATGTTTCAAAAAAGATTTATTTAAGATAACACTTATTTTTAGTAGATATTTTTTCTTTTTATCTTTTAAATAGTTTATTTCTTTCTTCTTATAAAAAACACAATTAATCTATATCAAAATTATTATTAAGTTACCATTTTCGTTTTCCGAAATTCATTCACATATTTTATAATTCCAAAATAAATTCCTAACTTTTATGAATTCATCAGTTAAAAAAATATTTCTCAATTTTAAAATTATGCAGATGCAAAAGATTTTTTTCTCGAGCAAAACTTGTATTTCAACCAGAACTGCAATGTCTGCTTTCATCAGTGCATATCTACTGTTGCTTACAAAAAAGTAGCCGAGGTGACAGGATAAAATTTTTGTTAAGTTCAAAATCGAAATATTGAAAGCATCGGAAATGACATTTCCTGTGTATTTTACAATCTGCAAGAATATTGAAAGAATCTTGCCGACTGTAAGAAATGGAAGTGATATTTTCAATATTTTCCAGTGCAATCAAAGCCTTACAAAAAGAAAAAAAAAAGAAAAAAAATCTTTTGGCAAAAGGAATCGGGATCCAAAACTTAATTTTTTACTTCCAGGTTGTAAAAAAACAGGCAAACAAATGCAAGTATCTAAAACGTGCTCAGAACGAGCTGAAAAATAACGCAGAGTTATTATTCTTTTTTTAACACTTCGGTATTTCTTTTGGCAAATGATACTGACTAAATTTTCGCGTTTGCTTTTTCAGATTTGTTTACGTTTTGGAAGTTTCTCAGGAGCACATTTTTGGTGTCAGGTTTTAAGACCTGTTTCATGAAGTAAATAGATTTGATTGAAATTTTTCAAGACTATAAATAAATAAATGAAAAAAAAACTCCTAAAAAAGAAATTACAAAGGGAAATTTACGACAGTGAGTATACATTTTTTTAGATTTTCTTGACCTTTCTACTTAGACCTTTTGAGTGCCACTGTCAATAACGTAATATTTCCCACTGGGTAGAGGGATTTGAAGTCATTTGCATTCATTTGGTATAATATATGTTGCATGATGCATATTTAGTTGAACTATTTTAGGTTTAGGAGTTTTCATATTATTGTGATGTTCCTCATATATGAGCGATTTGGTGCTTACGCATTTTATTATTTTATATCTACATGCTTAGTTATACCAAAAAATATCTACATATTTAAATATTATAATAACTGCATATTATAATAAATATCTACATATTTTATATAACCATGCTTAGTTATACCAAAAATATCTACATATTTTAATATTATAATAACTACATATTATAATAAATATCTACATATTTTATATAACCATACTTAGTTATATCAAACTCCTTGACCCACCGGTAAACACACGGATTTAAACCACTACGGCTAAATGATCGGACCACCACCACAACAACACTTGAGGAACACTGTGGTTGAGTCCTACTGGTCATCAATGGCTACGGTACAACTCTTTCAGTAGGAAGTACGTACCGTCATAGATGGGAATCGTCTAAACGTCACCTATTAGTGTAACAAAGCTTAAAAATTTTATTTCGTTATAGGCATTAAAGCAGGGATGTAAACCATTGGTACGTGTGTCATTGATGACCCAGGGCATAATATTTTGGGCACGCTGTCGATTAAAACAATTTGTAATTTAGTTCAAAATAACAAAGCTCGCGATGAAGTATTACGAACAAACGCGAATATTCCGTTTCCATTTAGAAAAGGGCAGAGATATTTGTAAACCTGTTGAAAATTCGCTTGTTGAGAGAGAAGTATTTTAAAAATCATTTTTCATTAAGTGATGGTGCTCCAAATACAGTGGGAAAAATCATTCGTTTATTTCAAACTGACAAATGCCGGCGTCCTGGTACAGAGAAAGGTCTTTCTCGTGATCTGAGTGTCCCAGGTTCGAGTCACGGTGAGGGCCTGGTTGTTCCTCTGTCTATTATTTGTGAGTTGTGTAAATGTGCCCCTTGTGAAAAAGGGCTGTGCAAGCAAATGTGTGTCTTCCTCCTCAGATGAGCTAGAAATGAGACTGCCGGCTTTCTGGCACAGAGGTAGCACGTCTTCGTCTTCGGGGAGTCCCGGTTCGAGCATGGCTGTTCTTCTGTTTGTTATATGTGAGATATGCAACTGTGAGATGTGGGGTTGTGCAAGCAAATGTGGTGAGTGTGTAGCTAAGTCGTACTCTTGGCCCTAGTTGGCGCTACTTCAAAACAAGAGACGCTCCTTTCGACCTAAATCTGCTGCTGTATCAGTGGGGGATTTGTCCATAGATAAGTGCCATAAGAACGACAAGAACAACAGAAATCAGACTTCTGTTCTCGGATACTCAAGGGTCCATACCCTCATAAGCTACTGCACCCTCTCTTTCCTTTGTAAAGCGGGCACGAGATCATCATCAAACTGACGTGGAACATTCAATTCTTGAAATACACTGCATTATCCACCAATAATCCGTGTGTTTTAAGTGTTATCCACCAATAATCCGTTTGATAATGCAATGGCGTTGTTCACAAAAATAGTCAAACTCATAGTTAAATAAGCGAAAGTTTGAGGCTTTGTTCTTCAGCTCTCTGTTTGGTGTGTGAATGTGCCCCCTCCCCTGTAAAAAAGGGCCGTGCAAGTGACATGAATGTGTAGCTAAAGTCATACTCTTGGCCCTATACAAACGCGCTATTTAAAATCAACGCTATTGACGCTATTTCAAAACAAGAGACGCTCCTTTCGGCTTAAAACTCATTGATGCCTCGGCGAAGTTTGTACAAGGCAAGTGCCACTAATAACAAAAACAAATCGATTGTACTTCTAGAAATAAATTGAAAAGAGGATTTAACATATTTTCAGTAGATAGAAAAAAATCTATGCATTTCTTTTTTTTTTCTAAAAAAAATCTGTGTATTCCTTCTTCTTCTTTTCTAAAATCTGAGCATTTCTTTAAAAAAAAATCTGCAATTTTAAAAACTCTTTTTTTTTACTTGCAGAAAAAAAAAACGAAAAAACGAAAGGTAATAATATTTTTTTCTGATAAGTTTCCCTTGTAAACAAACAATGAGAAGTGCAGTGTAAACAGAAGCCTTTCGGTCGAAACCACTCTTCTAATTCTTGAAAACGCTAACTTCTCTGAGTTAAAAATGGCTCATTGTCGTGCTCGCACAAAACTACCATTTTGCAAGACCGGAAAAGTAATTCACTTCACTTTATCCGTCGAAATATTTGCGGAATGCTAGTTCATTATTGAGAAAAAAATTCCCCCGCTCGAACCCCCCTTTTCTCCCCTGCAACAAAAACCACAAAACAACTGCATCATTTCCCCCCTTTTTCCGCGGACGATTTTGGAACAGCGAAAATTCACTCTCAAATACATCTAAATCCTACCGCCAGGTGCCATCTCGACTGCACTGCCATCTGGCGGTAACTTAGGAAACGGGAGGAAGCGACCAGAGCGGAGTTTGTCGCTATCGCGAGGTAGAAGATAGTAGTTCAGTGTTTATGCTCCTCAGTCTTTCTCTTTTTCTGTGTGTGTTCTATGTTTCTCTCTGAAGATAAAGTAGAGAGCGATGGCTATTTTTAGCGCCGGCGTTTTCAGTAGTTTATTTGGAAAAAAAGCTTAAATGGTTTCTCTCGCATGCTTTGACGTCCTCACTTGAAGGTTTATGTGTTTGGAATACAAAAGTTGAGTCTAATTCCTGGAAGCGGCCGATTTATAGAGTGATGCCATCTTTTGTTTTAGAATTTTATTTCTTAAAATTTTAGACCGATTCGCGAGGGATATTTAGACGATATCACTTTGGAATTTTAGCACACACAAGCTAAAAATTGTCATCTTCTGTGCTGACTTAGTATGATTAGAAAGAGCAATAGGAATAAGATAGGAATTTAAATTACATCATTTATTTTCTGAGAAATTTTCTGGGAAAGAAATTTGTTCTAAAAAATGTTCTTTTCTGCGACTTGGTTATTTTCGTTCCTTACAATAACAATGCCAGCGTGGAATTTGGAATTATGACAAGCTATTTTTCTTTTTATGACGGATAGTCGGCAATAGAGGTAAAAGCAAGCATATGAATATTTTATCAGAGGAAATTATATTAATTAATATTCACAAACAGAACTTAATTAATCAGAGCTTAAACAATTCCAAAAGCCCAAATTTCTCGAATGCTGATAAATTTCTTAATTGAAATGTACTAAATTAATTCAAGATTTTATCTGAATAGAAAGAATGGTTTAAGTTTAGCAATTTGGTTTGTTTCAAAAAAAAGTTCTCTAAATGAATTAATAATTCGAAATCGTTTGGAACCAAATCATCTTTACACTATAACCGCGTTTAAGCTTTTAGCAAATCTGAACTAATAATTAATGCAAGAATAGAAAGTGAGATTGTAATAACGAGATCTTAACGTACAATAAGAGCAACTCGTTTAAAGCACATCCTTTTAAATTAGCTAGTTTGATTTAGTTAAAAATTAAGGCTATATCATATATATTACTTCCTTCTTATGAGCTTTTGCTGGTTAAAAAGGACCAAACTCTTATTTTTCTGTAAAGCCTAAGGCAGTTTCAGGGTAATTTTGAAATATTATATACATTGCACAAAAAAGGTTCTAAAGCCTTAAGAGAGAAATTAGCAACACAATTTAGCTTTAAATTAGCTATTATTAAATTAAAATTGAGATCTTCTGTAAAAAGGATATTTTAGATAATATTTCGAACCATTTCTGACTGATTACAATCAGTTTAACGTACAAAATAGGATTGGACACTTTGCACTATATATTTTTCTGAAACACTCAAAACAAAACACATTACTATAGAAGAAAAAATCTAATATTTAATCAGTATTGATAGAGGAGATACATTTTAAAGATTAAAGCACAGGAGTTTGTTCTGGCATATAGGTATAATTTTTAAGTCTAGGATTTCTGTTAATCTTTACGAAAAAAAAGGAGTCTATGGCATTCAGAGATACTATAGTATAGTTGGTAGAAAAGAAAAAGAAATAGATATAAGCTGAATTTATTGATATAAAAGTGGAAATATTTTATTGTCAAACTTAACTTGGTGCGTTAATCATACAGTTATCTGTTATTTAACTTTTTTTTTGTTCAGATGATAACTCATATTATATGTGATGGGATTATCTTAAATATCTTTGATTAGATTCGCATTCGAAGATATTAGTGTGGATTGGTGCTTTCTACCAGTGACAGACATACATACTGATTATCACCGAAAATATTACTTTCTGCATATTGTCCTGGAGATCTTTTCATAATTCAGTGCCATTTCTTGAGGATACACCAAGTGTACCAACACTGGTAGGATTTAAATACTGGATATTTTATTCACCTCATCCTTGGTTGGTGTAGGAATGCTTTTTGACTTTTAATTATATGTCGTCATTTTGGAATATGTGGATGATATTTAAAGAATGGTAAACTAGTTTCCAGACGTTGTGTCGAGCATACCAATTGTGTTATTGGTGAAATCTCACGAGGTTACATTCGAAGTGGTACATATTCTGATGCATGGATTGCGAATATTCCATTTCATTCGAACAGCAATTCTTTCTCTATGGAAAAAACCATCGTGTTGTTAAATTCCTCCAATGTGGCATTCTAAGACTAAAGAGTACCAGGGAGACCAGCAAAGCCCTCAACTACTGAGCACTTCCATCATCAATGCCACGCCGCTTACTCTGATTGAGCAACAGCCTTCTGGCCTGAATGGTAAAACTTCGAGTTCTGGTGTTGCCATCCAACCACCTACCGTCTCCAGATCTGTTCCACAAGAGGCGGTTGCCACCGGACCTCTGAAGAGGGGGTTCTGCAGAAGAGGGGGTAATCGTTTAGTGCACCCCAGATTGAGTTTGTGGGGTAAACCAATGAACACTAGACAGAGGCACAGGGACCCCCGCTACAGGAAACTACGGTTTCAAGTAAACAACTTTTTGGAGAGACCTCGTGGAAAAAAAGCCATTTTATATCACATGATTGTGTAAGTACCAATTTTCATGATTCTTCTAGTGTTTATGTTGATCACTGTGAATTGAGAATACATTGGTTTACAAATAAAAATTGATTTTTTTTATATTCATAATTTTAAAAAGGACAATATTTATACATTTCAATTTTCGTCTGTAGATGTGTTACTTTTTTTCGTTGTTAAACTGAAATATCTTATGTATATTTGACTTAAGGCTTATATCATTCCTTAAATGGGCTTCTTCACATTTCAATATTAAGTTAGAATAGCAAACACATTCTTTTCCTTGTCTTGTCGCTTATTAAATAAAAAAATCTGAGTTGACCTTGGTTTAAAAATAACAAATTGTTTTTATATTCATAATTTTAAAACGGGTCATTTTTATATTTTTCAATTTTCATCTGTAGATGCGTTACTTTTTTCGTTGTTAAACTTTAAATATCTTATGTATCTTTTACTTAAACCATATATAATTTCTTAAATGAGCTTCTTTATATTTCAAAATTAAGTTAAAATAGCCAACACATCCTCTTCTTTGCTTTGTCACATTAAATATAAAAATCTGAATTGACATCACAAAGATTATAAGTATTTTGTATATAAAATAAATTCTTATTAATGAAGATATTATTAGTTGATTGCTACTGATATTTAAAAAATATTTAGTATTTAATTTTAAAATTTTGACCTCTTAGTAAAGTTATTAATAAAACTTTGAAAATTATATCACATAAAACTTATAATGCAAAAAATATTTAATGAATAAGAATTTAAAATCATTGTACAAATGCATATCGTCAATTAATGCTCAATAAAAATGAACCATTTTGTGTTAACTTTTAAACAATAGAAAATATTAAAGCATTTGCCAATTATATCTCTAAATCTGTAAAGGCAACAAATAGTTCTTGATGACTTAATGGTATATTATTTTTTAAAAATATTAAATTGGAATAGTGAAAATATGGTTTATAAAATTTTCGGCTTTGGAAATATTTATTAATAAACGATAAATTAATTAATGACTTTGAAAATATTTATTAAAAAATGATAAATTAATTAATGATTTTGAAAATATTTATTCAAAATGATAAAAATAAATGATTAAAAAAAGTATTACTAAATGATAAATTAATCAATGGTAAAATAAACTTATTTTTATATCGATTTTTTTTATTTGAAAAAAAAAATCATTTACTCCACATAGTTATTAGTTTTGAAATATTCCTTAAAATCCGGTTTGTTAGTTTTGAATGTAAATGAAATTATTTTTTTAAAATAAAATGCTAAAACTATTTTATTTTAGAGCTTTAATGTTTCTAAAATATTTTCGAGTCGAAATGTTTAGATAGCAATGGTGTTTGAAATTCTTCAGATAATGCAGACTATTTGAAAGCATTAAATTACTTAAAAATTAATTAAACGTTTCAGGAAAAAAATTTATTTCACGAATCAGATGTTTATTATTTTTTTTAGATTTAAAAAGAATAAAAAAATACGAAGATGTACTGAAATATAGAAGAAAAAATGTTTAAAATGGCGTTTCATTTTTTTTTCAATAGAAGAATTAATTTCCTTTTAATCGACTCGAAAAGGAATTTAATTAACTGTTTATTGTTGGAATATTATCTCTTTTTTTCATCTGCATATTTTTTTGCTTGCATATTAAAAAAAATAAATCGTCTGAATCTAAGAATTCATGTGAAGGTTCACCGCGAATCTCTTTTTGTGGGGATTTATCCGTCCTGGAATTTATTTTGTGTGGAATGTTCTTTAAAATACAAAGTTTGAATCGCCGTCTCAGGTTGTATAAATATAAATTAAATATAGCAAAACGATATATTTTTAAAATTTATAGTTTATTATAGTATGCTATTCAAAGAATTTTCTTTTTTAATTATTTCAAATACTTAATAAACTAATATTATTCCATCAAATTCTGATCATGTTACTTTATTATAAATTTTCGAAAGTCTTGTATATTTATGAAATAAATATTTAATATGAAGACTGAAAATGTCGTTTGATGAAGTAGTGTTAATTAGACGGCAAATCATAAAAATATTTTATATCATAATCGATATTTGGTTTTTCTTATTTCAAACAAATAAATTTACTATAATTGAAACAGAAATATCAATGAAAATTAGTAAAATTGTTTAAGCTAGTTAAATTTAAAATTGTAACTCATAAGATGATTACAAGTTATTTCCATGATAGAAAATAATGATAATAGCAATGTTGTTTAGGAAATTGATAATAATTTTTAATACATACATATATATAAATTACATTTTTTTTATTTTAGTATTAATTGCCCAGTGTTTGAGAGAATCATTATACTTTTCCTTAAATGTGGCATTAAACTTATCAATATTTGGAATTCCATAGTTTTTTGTTAAAATGTCAGACATTTATAGTTTCAAAATGATATTTCAAATCCACAAAAAGTATCTTACAGTTTCAGATATAGTTTTTGGTGTGCATTTAAATAAAATGAAAAGTTAATTTTTTCAAATGTACTTTAATAATATTTTATGTCTTATTTGAATGTTATTAATGATAAATGTCCTCAGCTGATCATGATAATTTAAACATTTAATCAATAACTTTACATGATAAATATCCTTTTACTTATCATTTAAAGTTATTGATGAAATATTTAAATTATCATAATCGTATTGAGGTAATTTTGCAACAAATGAAAAAATATATAAAAAATTTCTTATCAAGGTATAAAATTCATAAAAAATAATTAATTAGAATACAATTCAGATTAACGTTGGCTTGAAATAGGTACACATTTTGTAGAAGTACACAGCTTTCTTATTCTTTATAGTTCATAATAAATTTCGTATTTGATGTCATTAACATTGAAACTTTATTTACAAGTCTAAGTTCTAATTAAAATTTTTCGATATATGAAAAAATGGAAGATCACTGGGCTAAAGAATTATAGTTTTTGATTTATTTAGTAATTTATTGAATTTCTGCTTCAAAAAATGAACCAAGTTCGGTGAAAATTAGAATAAATGTTCTAATTTTAAATTCTTGTATATGGAATAAAGAAAGATTCAATTAAAGATATGCAATTTTGAAAAATTCTACTAAAATTATAACATTTAAAATAATAAATTTGGATAAATTAGTAATTTAAGAAGAGCATAGAAATATATTACATTAAATATTTAATAAAATATAAAACTTGATTAAAATTTTTATATAATAAACAATTAATGTAAATGAACATAACATTAACCTAGGTTAAAGAAACAGTTAATAATTAGCGAAAAGACAAAATTAAAAAAATCAGTGCTTCAAAAATTCAATAAATAAATAAAAATAAACTTAGAATGGATATTAATTTTCATAAATTCTAGAATTATATTTATAATAATAAGTGTAACATTATCTTTCTTTCAAACATATTTCATATTTTTGCTGTTATTGAAAAATAAATTACATCAAAAATCATATATTGCTTAACATGGTGATATTTGGAAGTTGTAGAAATTTGAATTACTGGAAGCATGTGGCATTAACGTATATAGTGGTAGCCTTTAGTGGCTTGTTATATGATATTCAACTAAAAAATGTTATAATTTCAACTATACTCTGAAATCTATTCTGAATTTTAGAAAAAAAGGGGGGGCTTGTTCTTTTTACTTCTGGAATCAGAATGAACCATTAATTCATGCTGAAATAGTCAAAAAATTATTTTTGCCGCTTTCGCTTGTATTTCCGAAAATTGAAAACAATTCTAGTTAAGATTTCATTAAAAAAGAGAATCAATTTCTAAATTTACAAAAAAAAATGATTTTTCCAATCTTACTTGCATTTTCTAAAACTAAAAATTCAATTTTAGTTATCATTCCACTAAAAAAAAGAGAAACGCTTTCTAAATTTATAAAAAAATATAATTTTGCCAAACTTGCTTGTATTTTCTAAAATTGAAAATTCAATTCAAGTTAAGCTTTCATAAAAAAAAGGGAAGCAATTTCTAAATTTATTAAAATCTTAAAATAGGTTTAATATCAGAAATGTTATACAAGTAAAATATAGCCAATTGATTTTTTCAGTTACAGTTATAAACTAATACATTCGAAATCAATTTAAAAAAGTTAATTAAAAATGTTTTTTTGCTATGACTTCATGCATTGTATTTGTTAAATGTTTTAGATTTTCGAAAAGATATTTAAAAACATTAAAGGAAATAATTTTATCTATTGATTATTATATTGATTCAGTAAAGGTTTCTAAAATATTCTCTTAATAGATTATGTCCCTAACTCATTTATTGAACGGCTATTTAGCTTGTTTTTTTTTGGAATTAATCATTTTCTCTCAGTTCAAAGTTAATCATTCATTAAATTAAATTAATTAATTAACTGCTTAATTATTGGTAATGGCAATTATTTTTATTATTTTATAATCTTCTTAACAGATTACTTACTACGAGCTCGTCTAAATCATCATATAATTATTAGAATTTATATACGAATTAAATAGATTATGCGATTGCTGTTAAAAGTTTAATAATTTAATGCAGTTAAATACTTTAACTACATTTGAATTTAGAGAAACCTATTCCGTTTTTAACATCAATTAGAAATTTTATATATCATTTCATTCGATATTATTCTAATGAGATTATCATGAAATTCTTTTATTCAAAACTCTTTTTTAACTGCTGACTTGTAAATATAATCTGCATAAGGCATAAAA
>JAOUZG010003912.1:839338-859461 GCA_026289955.1 Argiope argentata
AATGAATTGAACGAAAAATAAGTATTGAAAATAATATTTCTATTTGTTATTATTTCTTTAATAACAAATGCAAAAAAGTATTTGCTTAAAAAAATAATCGTTTGGAAGCAAATAAATAAATAAAAATTAATAACTTCGATTTGAAATGAACTGATAAATTATAATATATCGTTTGCAAAATAAAATTGAGCTTTATTAAATTACGGAGCTAATTTTTTTTCAAAAATTACCTTGTTTATTAAGATTTTAGTTGTTGATCGTATTACGAAAAGAATAACTTTCTAAAATCTGTTGCATTTAAGAAAAGTAATTTATTGAGCCATGTGATTAAAGAAAATAAGTAAACAATGCCGTAAATTAACAAGCAATCTTTACGAATTTATTTAATTTAGTATTTTTAAAAATTATTCCACCTTCTAGGAAAACATTACTTGCGTTTGAAAAAGAAATTTATTTGATTTTGCCTTATATTGTTTCCAAATTTGTAACGTGAAGATCAAAATAAAAAGTATTAATTCAACTAAACTGTAACTAAGTTTTAAAAGGAAAATATCAATTAATACTTATATTAGATAAGTGTTACATTAAACTATATCAGATAAGTGATTAATTTTAAAATATACGACTGAGATAAAAAAAAAACTCTCCTGCTTTTTTAATGTTATAATTTATTTATTTTTGTCTAAAATAATTTAATATTTTAAATTTTGGCTGAACAAATCAGTAAATATAAAATTAAATTTAATACTAATAGACTCTAGCTATTCATATATCTTGAAATTAATAAGCAATTTTAATCAAGAAACAAAATTTAATAATATTATATTTCAATTTTAAATTAATCACAATATACAATAGCTAATTTATAAAAGAAAATATCATCACATGCTCATACAAAAAGTGCAAAAAATATTTCAAATATAAAAATATGGTTTTTGTTTTTTATAATTATATGCATTAACAAATTTTTAGTTACATTTAACAAATTTGTAAACAATGAAAATTTGTTTTCAAATTTTATAAGTTTAAGAAATATAACTGAAGCAAATTATTGAACAAAAAGCCTTATAAATTAAAAGCAAATTCCTGTGTAGAAAAAGTTAATTATTTTATTTAAATTTTTGTTCCGAAAAAAGATTCCTTTAATGCAATTTTGGATTCAATTAAGGATATATCTTCATGATAGAAGCCCAAAACCTTATACAGTATCGCAACAAAAGTTTTCATTTAAAGTTTCATAATTACACTTTTTTTTTCAGCGAAACCTAAATAAATTGCGTTTCGAACGTTTCTTTAAAAAGAACGGAGAAAAAAGTGCTTTACCGTAAGAAAAAAAATATTTTTAAAGGTAAGCAAGTCAATTTTAATTTTTCTGAAAAAATTAAATAATTGAACAATGTAGACTTTTGGCTTTTAATGTAATATTAGTTCTGTAATTTTGTTACGTTTTTAAGCATCAGAGTACATAAAAAGTGCATCATATTTTTTATGACGAAACGATTTTTATAGTGTTAAATTAATTTTCATCATAATGATTTTATTTTCTAAGATTACTTTAAATTTAATTTTTTTCTTGTTTTTCATAGTTTTTGCATCCCGAAGATGTGGTTGTTTTTATTAATTATTTTTTTAGCCTCCCCACAACTTTTAAAGTCAATGATTATTAAATATAATATATATACTTTTAGGTATTTAAAAAATTAATAAGCGAAATGGTTAATTTAGGAAATTGTTTCATTTTTAGCTCTTAAAAATAACATTATGTGTGCTGTTTTGTTATTTTCTATGTAGTATAACACAGATAATTTTTAAAAATAATATTTCGATGGGGATTAAAGGGATGAATATAGTTTTTCTAAAACAAATGATGTTAAAAATAAAGCATTAAAGTAATTAAAAAAATATTGAAAACATGAAATTTTAAGTAAAAAAATGAAATTTGAAATTTGAATGAAATCAACAAAATACATGCCTAATATTTTTTTTTTCATTTTATTTTGTTAGACGCTCTTTTCTTGTTGTATAAACACAAACGTCTCAAATATACGATCTGCGAATAAGTAATGACAAAAAAATTAGTTCATAAAGACTAAATAAAACAATTAATCACTAATTACAAATGCACAAATATTTATTAATTACTTATCTATTACGATTCGTATTTCTTTTAAAAGAAGGCAAATGCTTAGTGGTTATTACATTTTAAATAAGAAAAGGCCTTTGCTACTGCGCATGCCCAGGAACAAATCATATTTCTTCACACCATGATGTCTGAAAAGAAAAAGGTATTATCGAAAATACAGTTAAAAAGACGTTAGACAAGGAATTTCAGACATTTTGCCGCTGAAAGATTTTATATCCTGTGTCTAAACATTAAAAATAAATAAAGAATGAGGGGTAATATAAAAAAAATAAACATGAAATAAAAATATTTTCTTATAAATATTTAATAAAAAATACAGAGATATCATTCCTACATGTGCACATTACTACAAAATTAAAAACATTTTACAGCTTTGGAGATTTTTTTCTATAAATATTAATATTATGCTTGTACAAAATATGCATTATAAAATCATTAAAAAATACTTTACAACAAAAGCAAAATATTTTACTACAGCTATTATCATGTAGATTACAAATATTAATATTATTTTTGTATAAAATATTTATTACAAATTCATAAAAAATATTTTACAACAAAATGCAAAATATTTTACTACAAATATTAATATTCTTTTAGTACAAAATATTTGTTATAGAATCTTTAAAAAATACTTTACAAAAAAATTCAAAATATCCCCTGCGAATATTATTTTTTAGATGATAAATTTTATTTTTATTTCTGTACAAAATAATTAATAGAAGTTTTTTTTTAATTTTTTTTGTATAACATCTAAAATATTTTTCAGCAATTATTATTTTAAAGATTTTGTTATTATATGCGTTAATATTTTTTGTATGAAATATTTAAAGACAAAAATATTGATAAGGATGTAGCCCCCCTACAGGTGAAGTTTAATCTTCCTTTTTTATTTATTATTTTATTTTTTATTATTATTTAGCTTATTTTTTAAATATTTATTTAGTTTTAAGTGAATGCCTATAAATATAATTAATAATTATCTAATTTAAATTTCTTTTTTGAAATATGTTTATAATAAGTAAAAGATCTACTAATCAATTTTCCAAATCAATTAATAAATCAACTGAAGTTAATAAGCAAATGTATAATTCAACGCAGTGTTATATTGGCACAACATTTTCAGCAAAGTAGTATTTCATAAATTCTTTTAACATGCTATTTATCTGATTATTTTTGTAAGCCATATTATTAAATTACAATTTCTAAATTTAAGCTCAATTTTATAGTGTATATAGTACAAAATTTAAAATAAATTGAGCATATATTTCCAATAGTACTTCTTCTAAACCTTAAATATATTTGTTTCATTTTATCTGAGGTTGAAAAATTATCGAATGTATATGTTTGGCAATCAAAAACACTCTGTTTGCTTAAGATAAAAACTCCCTGGAAAATATACAAATCTATCTCTCGCAGTGACCTTTTCTCAATGTTATTATCTTCTGTATTTTTCTGTTTATATTTAAAATAGTATTGTAATCGTTAAATAGTTTAATCTGATAGAATTGTAAAAGTTGACATTTCTCACGTCTTTGAGTCTTGATTATTGACTCAAGGTCATGAGATAATTGTCTCAAGGACATACGATTATTGAATCAAGGATGTTAGATAATTGCCACAAGGACGTGGGATAATTGCCTCAAGGACATGAGATTATTGACTCAAGGACGTCGGAATTTTAACTCAAGGGCGTGAGATAATTGCCTCAAGGACATGAGATTATTGACTCAAGGACGTGTGAATTTTAACTCAAGGACGTGTAACTATTGACTGAAGGACGAGTGATTATTGACACAAGGACGTGATTCCTGACTGTCTATATATTTATGTCCATAGCTAGCAGATGTGATGTCCTCCAAACTTTCTAGAATTTTCTCTAGGAAGATGTCATTCACTACACTCCTGACCCTATAAAATTCTGGAACATGGTCAAGATTTTAAACGCCCCCGAAGTTATTTCTTTTATTTTCTCATATTTAAGTCATGAGCCCTAGTATCATGGAGCTTTAATGTGTTTTAAAATCTATATTTAGTTCTAAGTTGAAATACACTATACAATCTATCATCATTTCCTTTCTAACATTGGAGATAAATACACAAATAACCCGCTGTTTTGGGCTCAGTAACTTACCAAGCAAATACATCTTTCTTTCCAAAAACAACAAGTGAGTACTTCATATTTTGAAGTATAATATCCGCACTTGATCATTAGGACACATTTAGGTTAGGTATTTGGGGTAAGTTACTGAAGGCCATGAAATTATTTAGCATCGATTCGTTAAAGCAGCTTTGAAGTCAGTTGTTTTATTCATAGCGAAACCGAGTTAGGAAAACATAAATAGGTTTCAACAAGTATTTTAAGTGACTGTTTTTGAAATTATGAACTCTCAGAACCAAGCAAGAGTCATAAATGAAGAGCAGAGACAAAATAATGACTGATTACGGATTTATCTAATTAATTGATATTACTTTCGAATGTATACGTTCTGCAATACAAAGTTCTCTACTTCAACAGGATAAAATCTTCCGGGAAAATATTCTTTCACAGTGTCCTCTTCTCAATGTTATTATCTTCTGTATTTTCCTAGTTTAGTTTCAAAATAATATTGTAATCCTCAAACAGTTCAATCACGAGATTTTAAACAAATTGACATATTTTACCCGTCCTTTAGTCCTGTTTATTGATTCAAGGACGTGATGCCTGACTGCCTATAGATTTCTATTTGTTCTAGATAAAAAATATATATTTGAGTCAAAATAAGGTTTTATTAATACGAGCTTTCACCATATCAAATACAGTTTAATAATGATACTGGATTATACATGAAATTATTACCTAATATAAAAATTGTTGTTCTAGTGGTTCGCTTTAAAACGGATGGAGGGGTGCAGTACCTTCTGAGGGTATGGTTCACACACGTCACAAACCCTCTTTTCGGGTCGCAAATTAATGCACAAGTCTAACTTCTGTGTGTGTTGTGACTGATGGCACTTGATTTGAACAATCCCCCGCTGATACAATCAGCGGATTTTTAAGGCTAAGAAATACGTCTCTTTGTTTTTACAAGTAGCGCCATCTAGGGCCAGGAGTACGACTTAGCTACGCACACGTCACAACCCTTTTTAGGGGGTGGACTTCATTCACGCAAATTCATTCATTCATCTCAGATCGTAATTTAGACCTGGAACAGAGAACGTTCACCTCTGATCCAGTACCCACAGAGGTATTACTATCGACATGGAGGACTTTGCGACCACGACAGGTTTAACGAGCACCTGCCACCACACACTCAAAGAGAATCTTCGACTGGCGGGTTTTTGTGCTCCTAGTCCAAAATATGCGAATCCAGCGCTGTATCAATCAGGCAATCCAGGTCCTAATGTAGCGGTTAAATGATTTATTTAGATAGAAACTGGATTTTTCGGTGGGTAAAAGTTTATCCAATTGTACCGAGATATGGATATAAATTCTGTGAGAGCTGATATCGATTCAAATATTATTCCTAAGGGGAATTTCACGTCTTTTAATTAGTATAGATGGAAGATGACCTCTATTTTGACAGTGATTGACGAATGGATGAGAAGAGGAAATAACGGATTTTATTGGTGTATTATATATTTTGATATAAAACGTCCCAAATACTTATACCTTCATCATTATAGGACAGTGAACTATGTTATATCTAGTAAATTCATTGTTTTAAATTGATATAGTGAAACCCAATTGAAACTAATGAAGTCACACAGATTATCGATTGCCTCCAGAAACTGTTTGTGTATTTAATATTTAACGTTCCTGATATGAAAGCACCGAATTGATTCAATGTCATCTTATTCTAAGCTTAATTACTTACAGCACTTTACATTAAATATATAAAAAAATAATATTCTTTATAATATTTTCTTTATATTTGATCATGTTCATTGATGAGTTTGTCGGTCAGCAGCTAATCACATTCTTGCTTTTCTTTTCAAATGTTGAAAAAGATGGCAACAACAGGCAATCATAAAAGTTCCTAGATGTTTCAATTTCCGTATTTGAAATAGACGACGGCGGCGAACATAAGTGTTTTTCAGGCATATGCTTCTGTTCGTGAGATCTGAAATAATGTTTCTTCTTTCTACTATTTTTAATATTTCTATTTTCTACTACTACGCTCGAACACACAATAACATTTTTATTTTTCACCTGCGGATTAAAATTGACGGGAGAAACCTCATCCCCAAAACAGCATCATGTTTTTAAATAATAATATTATTTAAATAGAATATGATTCAAACTAAAAATAAAATATTATTTAAACTAAGTATTTCATTTATTTTTCTAAATTGAAAACGAGCTTCGTTTAACAATTGAATATTTATCAACCAAAAGAATTATACTCTGAATTTATTTTATTAAATCAATTTAGGAACTGCTCCAATTAACCCTTCAAGCGGCTGGAACGTAGAAAGTCTCTCCAGGGTGTCTCTTGAAAACCGGCAGGAACGTAGAAATCCTCTCCAACGAGTCGCTTTAAAACCGCCAGGAACGTAGAAAGTCTCCATCCGCAAATATCTCTTAACACGGCTTCCCCGTAGAAAGTCGCCATTGCTTTCCCCCCGTAAGTGTAATAAACGAGGTGGGAGATCGGCTTGTTAGAGCTCATTTTCTGGTTTCCGCTGGCTGTTAGAATGCGGGTGGTCCCTCCAATTAGGGGAATAGGAAATCCCCCCTGAGAATAGGACATCACTTTCTTGTAAGAATTCGCGATAACAGGACCGATTGGTGATATGAGCTGTATACTTCATTCTTTCTTTCAATATTTCATTTCGAATCCCCCCCCCAAAAAAAAAACTATTATACTTATTACAGATAGGGAAACTCTCATATTTACATGCCATAATTATGTATAATAGTTTATTAAAAAAAAGCGAGTTTTCAAAAGCGGGTTTGAATTTTCTGTATTTGTCTAATGAAATATTAAAAAATCACGTTTGAACTGTTAATAATACTCTTATTAATTAAAAAAAACCTTATATATTTATTTATAAAAAACCTTATCAATTTGTTTTCATCCCAATTAATTAGCGACAAAAATATTTATAAATAAATGTCATTGTAACTATTGCTTAAACTTTGTATGTAGAATTTGGGCAAGCATTTACTACGCAAGGGAAGACAAATTTGAAAATTTTTGGATATAATTATTTATTTATTGTTGACTTTTTAAACTTAACTTTAGTAAAAATGTTGTTAATTCTTTTTATAAATGCTTTTATTTAATGTATCTAGATAACTATAGTTCTTTTTTTTTACTGTTTAATATTATTTTTTATTTTACTAAGTTAATGCATGCGTTATTTACTACTTTTGCGCAAATCATAGTTTTCTTTCTTTTCGGGAGGAGGGGGGCAGATGGAAAAAAAACTGTTTCTTTTATAAATATAAAAAATATTTTTTTGGAAATTATATATACTTATAATATAAAGAAAATAATAAAAAAAGAAAAGAAATATTTTTATTTTTATAAAAAATTATAAATATAAAAACATTTTTTTTAAACTATGTATTTCAAATATACATTTCTATTATAAATATATATGTGAAATCTCTATAAAAAATCAAACCAAATTCATATGAGAGGAAGTTTTGTGTCTTGTGATGGACTACTAAAAGCATAAATGAAAAAAAAAATACACAGAAATAATGCGGATTATTAAAAAAGTTTAGTATATGAAAGAAGTATATATATATATATATATATATATATATATATATATATATATATATATATATAATAAAGCACAATGTGTGTGTGTTCGCGCTGTACAAGACAGACCGTTTGACCAACAGCTACCAAATGTGGTAAATGTATACCTAGGGTGCCGGGAATGTGCACGTCAGAGCCCCTTTTTTTATTTTTAAATAAAATTTTAATTAACTAAAAAATAAGCCAAATTTTGAATTTTTTTCTCTATAGCTTCCGAAAATATTACAGTACAAAATTGATTTTTGCATCAAGTTAAAGCTAAAAAAATTAGCTTTTCAATGATACTGATGCTTTGACCTATAAATTAAAACTCTATTTTTAATGAATTTTTAAACATTCAATTTAATCGTTTTTTTTCAACAATTTATTTCACATAAAATAAAAATAATTTTTTTTCTTTTCGAGGATATAAAATAAATCAGCTTATAATAATATGCTGCCTATAGATTTCAGAAGTTCTGATTAATAAAATAAGTTAATTACTACCAAAAACAAAACAGAAAAATATAATTTTCATCACGTGATTATATGAAATGAATTAAATAGGAAGTGTGATATTTTTTAAACAATAAATGCAAGAAAAAAAATTTCTTGATCGTTTGCAATATCAAAATTATTAATTCAATTAAAGAATTAAAATGAATAAAAATACATAATAAAAATATATTATAAAAGTGTGACAGTTAAAACAGAAAAAGAATTTTTAAAAAACCACCAAATGATAATCTTCTGAGAGCGAGATTATTTATTAAAAAGTAAGAAATCTTAAACGAACTCGAAGATGACGTCATTTCAAAGAAACGACGAACAAAAAGCAATTGATAATAAGTAGAAATAAAATATATTTGCATTCGTGATTTTTTTAAAAAATTTTCAAACAAGAAGACATGTTTTGAATTGTTACTTTTACTTATGTGAAGGAGATATATTGTGCAAATCAAAGAATTCGCCTTCGTGATTGTAAATTATCTCCACATTTTAATGAATCATGCGAAATAAAAATGCATCTGCTTTCAACGTTAATCATACGCAATATTAAAGCTATACTGGTAAAACCAGGTTAGTTATTTGAAAACGCATCTTCTTTCAAACAAGTATACGTAAAAATCAATAATGCAAAATTTATAAAATCAGATAAAAATATTATTTACCCGTATATTTCGGAGATATCAAAATTTTCTAACCAAAACAATATCATGTTCTCAGGTGAGAAAAAATAAATCAACTATCATTCCAAATTAAACATATAAAAATGTCATTTTAGGCACGTGTCTGCATAAAATGAAACAAATATGAAACATGGTGTTTTGGGGAAATAAATGCATGGAAACGTTTTCTGTGATATTTTACTATACATTTATTACTAATCCAATTAAACAGTTTTATTTAAGGAAAATATGGCTTAACATCTACAAGGTATCTTCTGTAATCGGAGCCCAACATCTAATTTCTTAATTTTTTTGGGAGAGACATACATCTCTTAACAAATGCTCTAAGTGAAATATAAAATTAGTAGATTGAGAGAAGAAATGGTGATGAATTACGACTTTTAAATTTTTACATATATCATCTGCTATGTGAATCATATTTAACAAAATATTCTACAGACAATAAGTCCTCCTTAAAATAAAAAAGTGGCACTCCAATCAACTAAATCAATTATCCAAGCTGATCGATCTATGCAAATTTCAATATAACTATTCGATAAAAATTGGAGATTTCAGATCACTTTATCAAGATCTTAAAGAAGCCAATCATGGTTACTCTAGAATAATTGGCCTAGAATATGAAAATGATGATTGTTCTAAATGTGCAAGAATTGATAAAGAAGATAAGTACTGAATAAATCAGTCATATTTGAAGAAGATAGAAATGTTTATTTATTTACTGAGAAGTTGAAATATTAAGAATATTTTACAGAATATGAATCTATAAGACCAAAGGAATTGAAACCATAATTTTTTTAAATATATTTATAAACCAAAAAATATGTATCATTAAAATTGAGATCATTTATATACATCTAAAAATAAAATTAAAAACTGAATGTTTCATTTAATTTGGGAAATTTTTGCTGAACAATTCTTTGAGATATTATAAATTATAAAAAAATTATAACTTTTCAATTTCTGTAGTGAACATAAAACATCAACTACTCTGCTCTCAATTCTTAGTTTTATTTAATGACATACTTAGATTGAGTAAAGAAATCTTTATATTAATGGAAGCTTCATTTCAATTTTAATTTAAAACTGAATTTTGCGTGCACTGATAGAAAATCAGAGAGAGACGCGGAGTTCAAAGATAGGACAGATTAAGGCCTATATAATAATGCAAGTGAATCATATGGCTATCGAAATTTAGAGCTTAAAAAATATTTTGCTGGAAAACTTATTATGAGACTTAGTTAAAATTCATCGAACCCTTTTGTCCGAATAAATATTGAAGAATCGGCTGGTCGCCAAATGCGGCTAGTTTATAATAAACGGAAAATTATTATATAAACATTTATTTGTATTCAACAAAATTCGATTATTGAATTTCATATTGCTTTGAATAATGAAATGAGTAAATGTCCAATTATAATTAATAATAATGAATAATATTAATAATAATTAATAATATTAATAATTAATAATATTAATAATAATGAATAATATTAATACTCAATAATAATAATAATTAATAATATTAATAATAATTAATAATATTAATAATAATTAATAATGAATAAATATCCAATTACAATTAATACTTTGCATTAAAACAAAGTTAGTCTTAGATATTAATGAAATTAAACAAATGCAATAAAGGCTGAATTACATACATTCTATTTAAACCTATTACAAGGCTGCGAATTCAGAACTTAATCATGAGTACTGATTTACATGCATGCTTAAAAATTAAAGTTAAAAAATGCCATTACAAATTAAAAATTAAAAATTACAGTGTTTTTATATATATGTAACATTGCTGCTGATAATCAGTACCATATAAATATTTTAAAATGTCGTCTAGAAGAAATTTTAAGCCTAATAAAATAACAAGAAAGTTGTGCTTAAAATAGATCTTATACTATAGTACCATGTTTCAGCAGATTTGGGCATTATTCCTTGCCGTAAAAGGAAACCAAAAAGTAGATGTAGTTTTTTTAATATCTGTATTTTTCCAATTTAATACTTTCAAGGATGTTGTCAAATTGGATTTGTTGAAAAAGGCTTCAACACATTTATTTGCTTCTTCCATAATGTAATTTATCACTGTGTTACGAAAAAAAATTCTGAAAAACATCATCGAATCATCTAAATCCCAAGGGAAATTTTTTTACCCATGCACTGATACTAAGAGTCGAAGTAAATTGAAAATTTGGAGGAGCATTGGAAGGTCCTTGCCAGCCAATAGGACACCTACAGCGAGCTGCATTTAAAGTATCATCATCAGATTCACTTTCCGATTTAGAGTATTAATCTTCAGAAGATAAAATTAATTCATCACAGTCCGAATCGTTAGAATTTAAATCCATATTAAGCTCAACAATTTTCGCATAAATATAATGTTAATTAAATTTAGTGCAAGAAATCAATAGTAAATTTCAGTAATATAATAAAAAAGCTTGATGATATATATTTCATAAAGGTAATCAACACTTATTTAATTAAAAAATATTCGTAAGGTCAACTCAAGTTCCCTAAGCAGTGCACTTCACTCGAGTTTCTAGACCTTTCAAAAAGAAAATTATAGCCAGGAAAAATTAATAACCTTTGGAATTAAAATCTAAAAATAAGAATCCTATTGAATGATTACATAAGTCAAACTGTTATAAAAATACCAATGAGAAATTAGAATTTGAGCATGTGACCAATATGAAAGCAGAGGCAAATAAAAGTGATAACGGATTTATTTAGAGATCCCTTTGCCCTCATGTGAAAGACCTTTTTATCATGCCAGAACATGGTATTATTTTTGGGATGAGGTTTTTTGGCATCAACAAAAATCTGTAAGCGAAAAATAAAAATTTTATTATCTGCACGATTGATGTAAAATATATTTCAATTAGATAAATTAATACACAAATTTCCAATTAGTTAATTTATTTTTTTTAGAGTTACACCGGAAAATTTTTAATTAAAATTTTTAACATGCTTTAAGAATTAATAATTTACGAAAATATTAGCTTTTAAATTTTTAAAAGATATTTGTGAATATTATTTTTGCTTTGATAAAAAAATAATTACAAATGATAAGAAGATTTTAACATCAAGAGAACTCCGATGATACATCTATGACTAGACCACCAATAACTTGCTGCTTTACCACAGCAACATGATTCCCAAACCCAGATTTTACAAATTAATTCTATAATAAAAAATTCACGATCCTCTGTATTTATCTTTATATATAAATTAATTATGATTTAGCACAATATTCAAATTTTTGTATTGCCATTTTTAATTTACTTTTCTCCCATCTGAGTTTTATGACTGGAAGTAAAAATCACTTATATGAAAAACTCTGATCATCCTTCACAAACTGGCAAAACTATTATGGATTCATTAATATCTATAATTTTTGTTTGTTTTAATTAATGGACTAAAATGTGTAGCAATTATTTTTATTATTTCAATGAACTAAAAACCTAATTTTTCACTCACGGTTTTTGCTGAAGTTATGATTACGTACTCTAAAGTGTTTATTATTATTATTTTATTGAGCATCCATCTTTTGAAATTCACATGTAGAGAAATATTGTAAATGAAATTTTTGAAATTATCCAAGCACGATGAACACGGAAGAAACGTTCTGAAAGGGGTAATTTTTAATTGGTCGATACTTGCAGCTGTCTCCTTTTTATCTACAAGATTTCACAATTTATGAAGTTTCACAAAAATTCATAATGTTGTAATTTAATAAAGTGGATACAATTGAAATTTTGATTCCATTGCGTAAGTTAAATAAAGAAAAGGTTTTTAGCAATATTTGTTGGCAGAGAAATGCATGGATTTATGAAAATATTACTGTGCAAACTGTGAGTAATTTTTACAAATAATTGGGACAAGTTTAAGAATGATATAATAAATTGACATTCAAAATATTCACCTACTAAAAATAAGAATGAAATGATAATTTTTAAACGATATAAGCCATTTTCACAAATGGATGCTTTATTATTTTTTCTTATTTCAATATTAAAATTAACTTTAAAAACTTATTATCTCAACTTACATCTTAATTATTTCAAAATAAGATAATAAGTCAAAAATATCCAAATTAATAATATTTTAATAAACATATTATTACTAAAATATTTACTTGCTATACATTGACAAAAGATTGTTTTATTAAAAAAAATTGAAAAAAATTTCCACATTTTTATTTTAAAATTTTTGATAACAGCTATATATTTTCAAAAATGAACGTAGTATTTTTAATATTAAGTATTAAAAAATATTAATAAATTTTTTATATTCTATTTTAATCAGTGTACCATATATATCCTTTTATTTTAATTTCCAATGCCAAATATGCCAGCAAAATGCTTAAAACTAAATATCGGGAAAAACTAAGAAAGATTCTCTGAGTGTTGGCAAAAAGAAAGTATTATGTTCGTAATGCAATTTGATGAATAATAATTCCTCTAAATAATTCATTAAACATTTTTTTCAATTTTTTACACAAATTTATAAAATCATATTGCTGGATTTTTTAAATTTATTTTTGAACAAATTATATTTTCTGAAAACATTACAAATTAAAAGAGAAGATCTTAGTTCTCAGAGCGAAAACCAAATTCTTATCTGAAAAACCGCCCGGTAATTGTCGTGCTTCGACAGATTTACGACTCAAATTGTCACTCTGTTCCCTGGGACACACGATTCCTCGCATTTCGGGTGGTATTATTGTTAAAAAGCGGGGTAGATTACCCCCCGCTGTTACTGCTCGGGGGAAAGCAAAACACACCATGCCGGTTTAGGAACGTCCTGACAATTTCTTCTCTTGTAAATTGTGTTCAACCTTTATTTTGACCGCCGCCGTTTTAAGAACAAACTTGCGCTAGACAGCCGACGCTCGATGGGTTAAATCAGTCTGAACCACGAAAATATTAAAATGCTCTATCACTAAAAAATGACCTTTAAGTTTTAATATGCCTTTTAATAAATATTTGGAGTCTATTTATCTTTCAAAAGTTTGCTCACTTTAAGAAATAGTATCCGCCTTTGGGGACCAACTTGTTCGCTCGAAATATCGGCTTTCTTGCCTGTCAAATTATCAACAATGGCTGCATTTAATAAAAATTTCACTTGCGATTTGATACGGCTGAGAAATTTGAATCTAATGGATGTTGTCTGTTGTAAATTAATACGGGCTCAAATTAAATAGTGAATAAACAATCGAGAAATGTTTTAAGATTAACCCCTAATTTCAAATAAATACCCCTCCCCCCTCAAATAAAATAAAATTTGAAATTATTTTAATGATGGTGAATGTTTACGATTGATTGGAATAATGAAGTTATGATATTAGTACAAAATTTATTACAACAATAAAAAAATATTGCTAATAGTGTATCAAATAAAATGTATTGAAAATATGCATAAAGATTTTTAAAATTGTCATAAAATTTTTAAAACTATTAAAGATGCAAGTTTTTAAAATTTTATGACAATAAAGGACTTATATTTATGATAGAATGTTTATGGAAGAGACGCTTTACAAAAGAATTAAAAACTGGTTTATTTTAATTAATTTATTAACCTATCAATTAACTTGTCATCAGTCAAATTTTCAATTTCGGAAAATTCACAGAGACATTCTAATTATTTTGAAGGTCAAATACTTCAAATTCCATTAAAAAAACAAGCATTTTATATCTGTTTTAAAAGTATTAAAGCAATCTTATCTCTTTATAGCTGTTACAGTAAATGTAATAATGTATTGCTTGTAATTACAAGTGATTATTCATAATCACTATGTATTGGTGATTAACAATAATAATAAGTAATAAGCTAAAAGAACAGTTTTTTCCATTTATCGTATATATATTTTCAGGGTGTTGTCGAATTTGGCCGATAAATTCAGAGGGGTGTTAGTAAGTATCAAGAGAATTATTCCCCTTATCTTTTCTTAATGTGCTTTAAATGCAAGATGATCAGATACTAGTCAATAAATGATAATACTGTATCTGAAATTCCTTTTTATTCATTATCGCGAAATATGTAATTGTTTTCCAGAAAAGGTGGGGTTTAGTGGACATTTATATATATATATATATATATATATATATATACATATATATATATATATATATATATATATATATTATTAAGGGCTAATTTGCTTTAAAGGCTTATATACCTTCCAATAACATTTCACTTAAATTAGAAAAGTTTTTAAAATTTGTATCATTTTATAAAATATTTCTAAAAGCCATATTAAATTTTATATAAGTGTCTTAAGAAGGAACAAGAACTACAGTTATGTATTAAATATCTGAAAATATCTTTTTTCTTTATGAGTGTTACGGTAATTATGACTAATCCGATGATTATGATTACTTGCGATTATTCATAATCACAGTTACACGTATTGGTAATTATGAATAATAACTGGTTATTATTCATAATCATCATTGAACTTATAGGTGATTAAGAATAATGCCTGGTTCATTTTGCATAAATTTTATTAAACGTATTGGTGATTATGAATAATGACATGTAGTTATGTATAATCACTAAATTATTATTACAGGTGTCAGTTATTATGAATAGTGACCGGTTATTATGCATAATCATTTAATCACAATTTAACGTATTAGTGATTATGAATAGCAACCGGTAATTATCCGTAATCATTTAATCACAATTATACGTATTAGTGATTATGAATAGCGACCGGTAATTATCCATAATCATTTTATCACAATTATACGTATTAGTGATTATGAATAGTGACCGGTAATTATGCGTAATCACTTAATCACAATTACACGTATTAGTGATTATGAATAGTGACCGGTTATTATGCATAATCATCTAATCACTATTGTACGTATTAGTGATTATGAATAGTGACCGTTAATTATGCGTAATCACTTAATCACAATTACATTTATTAGTGATTATGAATAGTGACCCGTAATTATGCATAATCACTACTAATTATAATCAACAATTTATTATATTCTAACAATATATTATATATTTACAGAGAGAGAGAGAGTTATTGGCTTATAATTTGTCGTTTAAAGGCTAACGTGCCTTTCATTAAACTTTCACTTAATTTACTTTTAAAAGTTTTTATAACTTATATCATTTCAAAAATATTTCCTTCTTCGAAATTAAATTTTACGCAAATATCCTAAGAATGAAGAAAAAAAAGAAATCATTTTCTTCGTCTTTTCTTTTCCAAAAATACGCTGCATATGACACTCACTTAAGAGATGAGCAGACTGGAAAGGGTATTCGAATATTTCAGCATTTCGCAGGATCTTCCAGTCCCTTAAGAGCGCTAACGTCAATCCGTAATGGACCTTAAATGTCCACTATCTCACTGAAGCTGTGACATAAATAATGAAAATTTGACTCGAGAAATATCCGCGTTGCTCAGAAAGAATCTTTTCACGCTTAGAAAGATGATTGAAAACTTACGATTATCCTTTTTTTAAAGGATATGAGGAGCAGGACATATTTAGGGCATTTTGTGCAGCAAAAGGGGATAAATATTTGAGATCTTTCCCAAAAAATAACATCAATCCAATAAATTGAATCCTGCCTTTATGATAAAATAGTTTTTTTATCTACATTTTTAAGGCGATAAGTAGTATAAAAATTGTATACGATTCTTTTTTTTATTTAAAAAATGTTTTTTATATAAAATTTACCAAATGATGTAGAGAAAAAGAATGCTTTTTTTTAAAAAAATTTCGATTGGAATTTATAAATATTTGTCGTAAAAAATTACTGGATTTCATCTTGAAAATTTTTAAAGAATTATTTACGTCTTTTGAAAAGATTATTTTAAAAAGAAATGTTGTCGTATTTACTTTTAGACGTATGCAAAATATTTTTAAAAAATGTGTTTGGGTTTGATTTATTTTTACTTGAAAGTTTTTGGCATGATGGAAAGTTTTCGGTGACTTTGGAAGTTTTATTTTTTGGTTATGTTCTTTTAATTTATTCTTTATTCCATGGTAAATTTCTCTAAAAGATTTGAAAGTTTTGGACAAGATAGTTCGCTAGCGACTTTTGTAGATTTTTTCCTCAATTATTTACCGCTAACTTATTTTTTATTTCATCACAGATTTCACAAATTTAAAAGGGATGAGATGAAAAAAAATTTATAAAATTTTTTTAGGTTATTTTAATTTTTTACTTTCTTATATTGGAAACATATAAGATGAAAATTCTGCATTTTGCATCTGATCAAGTTTACATGCAAAAAAAAAAAATGTTTGTGAAACTGTAATGACTCTTTATTCAACAGGTTGCAATAGGTATTTTAAAAAAAAATGAAATTTTGTCTATTTGTCTGTAAGTATGCTTATTAAAATCTGGATTTGGCAAAAAAATTGGATTGTGATATTTACTTTAGAAATACACATGTTTCTAATGTACCAAATGTGACAAAGTTTCCATTGTTGATGTACCAGAGTTTCTAATATTAATGTATCAAAATATCTGATGTTAATGTACCAGATTTTCTAATGTTAACGCTCCAAAGTTTCTATAGTTAATGTACCAAAGTTCCTAATGTTAATGTATCAAAGTTATTGTTAATGTACCAAAGTTTCTAATTTAATGTACCAAAGTTTCTAATTTAATGTACCAAAGTTTGAATTATAGGAATTGTTATAAATTAAAGAATTTATTTCTTTAAAAACCACTATATTAAACAGAAAAAAAAACAGAGGAAATAAACAGAATACAAATGAAATTTTTTATACATGTTTTTTTAAATTTTGAGAGACTGAATTTCACAAAAGAAATCGGCAACAAAAATTATTAATGGGAGAGTTCACTGGCTCTTTTGAATCAAAAATAGATGAAAATAAAAGCAAGAAGTAAAATTGTGGAAAATTTCATTGATTTTTTTTTCTCATAAAGTAGTATTATACGAAGTAGTCTCCTCAAAAGTTTCTCATGCACACTCTAATAAAAGCATTATTTCATCTCCTCCGCTTAAAATTCTGAAATTTTTGAAAGAACGTGAAAGAAACGAATACTTTGATTTTTTAAGACCAACACACGGGCATGCTTTCCAGTAAAGTGTAGAAATCCAGCACCTTTTTATTGTTTACATAGCTTCCAGAAATAAACGCAGAGAAATATTAACATTATGCGGGAATCTAGCGTACGATCTTTGGGTAGCCTTTTTTCAATGCTTAATTAACGGTATGATTATACCAAAAACCAGAGAGTCAGAAATGTGTATTGAACTATTTGTGAAACTTACACTGAAATTTGTATTTGAAACTGACACTGAAATTTGTATTTGGAACTGAAACTGAAATTTGTATTTGAAACTGAAACTGAAATTTGTATTTGAAAATGACACTGCAATTTGTATTTGGAACTGACACTGAATTTTGTATTTGGAACTGAAACTGAAATTTGTATTTGAAACTTAAACTGAAATTTGTATTTGAAACTGACACTGAAATTTGTATTAGAGCTATAATAGTAATCAAAATATCACATATCGAATTTCCTTAATATAAATTGTTACGTTTTAGAATTATTAACTGAAAGAAGCAGTGAGATTTGACTTTGAAATAAACAAAAGTGGGCGAAAAACTGAAATTTTATTTTTATCATTTCATCACCAAAATATATCTTTAAATTCGAATAAAAAAGAGTTATAAAATGTGTTATTCAATTAAATAAATATTTCAAGAGTTTAGAGGAAATCCTGTATATTTTAATGACTTTTCTCAAAATGATGCTGTAATTACATTTAAATATCTTTAAAACTTTCAAGGTGTCCTAATTTTTAAAGAGATTAAAATGCAATGGATATTAAAAATTTTGGTCAAACATTAAAAGGAAATAGGATATAAATTTTATGTTTCAAGTATTTTTTAGGTTGTTAAAGCTTAATTTTAATTCAGTAAAACCTAAAACTAGTATGAAATTTTATTATGTGGGCATAAAAATATTTCTAAAAAACCATCTTCATCATCTAAAAACCATCTTCTACTTCAAAGCAAAAGACGCTCCTTTTGGCTTAAAAGCACTGCGCACGAGCCATTAGAAACAACAACAATAAATAATTGTTGACGTTTGGATATTAACAAGGATGTGAATTTACCATTTTTCTACCGATTCGACTACTTAATTTAAATAATGAATAATGACATTTCCAGGAGATATTTGTGCCACATATTTCCCATTAAATTCAAACATCACTTTATCTGTCCAATGTAATTTAACAACCCCCTTTCAAACGTCTTTACACAATGACTGCAGTTTCTACACAAATAAGGTTTGGGTCAAATATAGAGTGCTGACCATTGTCCGATGTCTGGTTCGCATTTCAATTAATGAAACTATTTAAAGACGGATTCAGTGACGCGAACTCTCGGCTAATTGTGTTTCAGCTGAAGACGAAATTTGATGCCATGAAAATGTCCGCCTTTTGAAGTGAGCTCGAATGAAGACGAATCTTGCAATCTTAAATCAACATCAAATCGTCTGTGCCTAAATGAAAATTTTCTGTCTGAAGCGTTGTCAGAAGTTCAATAATTACTTCAGAAATATGGTTTCGAGACGTGATGTTTAAATAGACAGAGGGAGACATGTAAAAAGATATTATTAGAGCAGCGATATTGGATAGTAAATTTTAATGTAAGATTTTCAGACACATTTTGAATGGGGTGCTGAAACTTTGAACTAGTTTAAAACATAAATTGTTTCCACTTTTATTTTTTATAATGAATTTATTTAAAAATAATTATTATAAATATTATGGAATCTTAAAAAAATTGTTTTCCAAATTCACAACCAGATGGAGTCGAACCAATGGAGTTTCAAACCAAAATTCAATTAAATATCAGCTGAATAATTTATAATAAGGTTTTAGAAGAATTAATAGTATAATTAATTGAGTATAATTAGTGTCCAAACCTTCAAAATAGTATTTTGATAAATTTCATTTCAAAATTACAATCACTGTAATAGACAAATTTAATTAAATTTCGATCAAATAATTCATCTAAATTTTGGCTATAT
>JAOUZG010003912.1:882120-892875 GCA_026289955.1 Argiope argentata
GTTCTCCATGTCCAGAGTAATACCACTTGTGGGACTGCATCAGAGGGGATCGTTCTCTGTTCAAGATCTGATTTACGATCTGTGGATGAAGGAAGACCTCCCCATCAAAAGACATGGGTAAGCTAGAAGTCATTCTGCCTTCAGTAATCAGAGGTACATATCATCAGAAGCTACTGCCGCTGTAAAGCGGAACAAGAGAACGACAACTTAGTTATGAAGGTAGATAAAGGTAGGGTTCTTTAAATACTGGAAAATGGATAAAATCAGGAAATTGATGGCCAGAATGCGTTTTGTTTATATATTTTGGATACAAGAAAGTAAAAATGACAGTAAATCCTGGATATATCACATTGGGAAATTGCAATTGGTTATATCATTTCAGATTTTTTGTATGTTCTAATTGGTCAATAGTACTTCAATTTTCTTTGTTTCAAAAGGATTATAAATTGATATTCAATATAATGGAATGAAGAAATTGTATAGCAACATTCATTTCGAACTCATTTAGAAAAGGTAAAAACAAAACAACAAATATGAATCGATAATTTGTTCAGTTGATAGAGATTTTCTTTTTGTTAAAAGTAATTTCAAAATTAAAATACATTTAACAGAAATTAAAGCATCTATTGGTTTCCAGATTGAAAAAAAGGATAACTTTTACAGCATGCATTTGATGAATTACATTGAAAAAGTATAAAATCATGTTAATATAACAATTGCATGCATGCATAAATATTAAAATTGATCAAATAATCAATAAATGATCATAGTTTAACTATCTAACGTTATATCAGGAAAGTGGAGGAAAAAGGAAAGCTGTTTTTATCAAGAATTTTAGTGAAGCTTTTATTTTAAAATAACCAAAATCTTCTCTTCTATTAAAGTGGTTTACTTTTTGGATAAGGCTTCTAAAAATGTTGCGAACTTTTCATCAGAAAAAAAAATGTAGACGCGATTTTTTTTTTTAACCTTAAAAAAAAATCTACGAAGGATAAATCGTAGGATGCAAAGTAATGAGGCGTGTATGGACCAACGCCGACTTTAAGGATCACCAAAAATTTTCGCGAGTTTGAAAATAAAGGGTAAAAAAAAATGTTATTCATAACATAAAAAGAGGGTTTTTTAGATAAATCCTTTGAGGGAATTTTCAAACAAGAAGCTATTTTGAGTTTAAAAATTGCCTTTGACATAATAGTCATAGAACTGTTTGAAAAACTGGCGGCAATATTTTTTTTTACTGATAGAGGTCATGTCTGTAATATGATTTAGTGAGTTAATTACTAGAATTCAAAAAAAAAATGTTTTAAAAATAAACTTTTCAAAATGTCTTGGAGGAAAATTATGTTTTAAGAGTTTTAAATACGTACACTTTTAACCAGTTTATTTTCCTTACTATCGAATAAGATGACAACTTCTTTTTTAGGAATATTTTCTTATTTTGATTCAAATGGAAATCCATGGAATACCTGGCTTATCTATGTATTCAAAGTCATTTTACTATTGAATTATAATTGTTATGAATGATTTAATTTTTGTTTACAACTATCAAAATTCGATGGCCCGTACGGCGTACGGGCAAACCGGTTAAGGGGTTAAGTGAAAGATTGTGCCTTCCATTACATTACAATTTTTCATTTAATATTTGTAATATTTTAAATTTATAAATATTAATATATAATAGTTATTTATTAAAATAAAGACATTATGAATATTTATGATAAGCTGATAAATATGCTTTTTTAAAAAATTTGACTATCCAAATATGAAAATGGCCAAGATGTAATGGTGTTAAGGACTCGACTTCTGAACCAAAGAGTTTTGAGGTTCGATATCAGATTCCACCAAAAAAAGCGTCATACAAGCTTATAAGCTATCATTAAATTCGGCGGGGTCAAATACTCTCCTGCTAGTGTAGCTTTTTGGTCTGGATGCCAGCTCAGGTGTCGTCCTCGTCAACTGACGTGGTTTAACCACTTAACTGGTATGCCCGTATGCCGTACGTGCATCGATTTATCGAATTCTGATAGTTATAAACAAAAAATAAACCGTTCATAACTATTATAATTCAATAGTAAAATGACTTCGAATACGTAGATAAGTCAAGTATTCGATGGATTTCCATTTGAATTCAAATAAGAAAATACTCCCAAAATAGAGGGTGTCATCTTATTAGTTAGCAAAGAAAATAAAACTATTAAGGGGTTAAAATTAAAAAGTCTGTCCTAAAATACATCTAGTGTTGGTAAAAAAACGGGAAGTAAATGTAGCTGAATTGAACTGGTCTCTAAGAATACTTTGATATGTTTCAGAACATTTTTTCCAAAATATCAAAAGTTAGGTACATGTCTAATGTTTCCTCGTCATCTGACCGTATTTCAAAATTACGAGTATACTTTATACCTTCAAAATTACGAGATATCTTAAGGTCCCCAAATAGCCTTAGTAGTGGTTTGGAAAGGGGCATTAAAATAATATAACTAAGTTAAACATTAGGCCGGATAGCCTGGTTGGTAGGACGTTGGATTCGCATCCCTTTGCACTATAATTAATTCAATTTGCTTTTGTTAGATGTTTAGTAATTTTCAAGAAACAAATAGGATATTTAAATACCAATATATCAATCGCAAATTTTTAAATGAAATGGCAACACAGTCTGAAATTAGCCAAACACTTAAAAAATTGAGTTAAATGATTTTCTTTATAATAGTTACGCATCTGTATATTTTAAATATTAAAGAAAAAAATACCAATTAATACTACAGCCTCATACATTGACCCGGTTTCTCCAATTTTTATTATGAAGATTTATAACTTAAGGATATGTCATGCCTGATTCGTTAACGAGTATTTAAGCAAGTTTTTTTTTTCAAAATCCACCTAAGTTTTGTTGGTAGGGCGTTGGCTTCACATCCCTAAGGCTGTGAGTTCGATCCCGCCAGCAGAAGACACTTCGTGTGTGTGGTGGCTGGTGCAAGTTAAATATCTCTTGGTCCTTCATGTTTAGAGTTATACCACTATGGTTACTGGTTCGGAGGTGATTTTTCTCTGTTCAAGATCTAAATTACAATTTCTGGATGAATGAAGGAAATCTGCCCCGTAAAAAGGGTCGTGACGTGTGTGCAGTTAAGTAGTACTCTTGGCTCTAGTTGGCACTATTGAAAATCAAAAGACGCTCAATCGGCTTAAACCTCTGACAGGTTTCTCAGCTAGCATGAAAAAGTTGTTGTTACTTATGGCACTTGCCATGGACAAGCCCCCGCTGATATATCAGCACATTTTAAGCCAGATATATACGTCTCTTGTTTTACAAGTAGCGCCATCTAGGGCCAAGAGTACTACTTAGCTACACACACGCCAAATCCATTTTTAGGGGGCGGACTTCATTCTTGCATATTCATCCATACATCTCAGATCGTAATTTAGACATGGAACAGGGAACGATCACCTCTGACCGAATACCCCCAGTGGTATTACTCTCGAAATGGAGGACTGAGGGACCATGAACAGATTTAACGAGCGCCAGCCTCCACACACTCGGGGAATATTCGGCCGGTGAGTTTCGAACTCGTAACCAAAGGAGTACGAGTCCAAAGCCCTACCAACCAGGCCATCCCGGCACTTCTTTGAAAAAGTGATATGAGTAACAACAATAAATATGAAACCTTGGTGGCAGTCCTGTTTTCAGTGCCCGGGTATTTTAGTTTTTATTTTCGATTGCATATGTTATACACTGTGCTGTTACGCCTTAGAATTTTAAAATTCAAACATTTTCTTCCTAATATAGCATAAAAATTGATGAGGTATATCAGTGACATTATAGCTATTTTTATCGTCTTACCATTCTTTAACCTAAAGTCTTTATAACCTAGGGTTAAGTTTTCACCATCGAAGACAAAGAGTTCAAGGTTTGAAATCAGACTTATTTTATACCAGAATTAATGTAATGCAAGCTAAATATAGCGGAATTAACAAACATTCTTCTGTTAGTGCGATGGGAAAGTTTGCAGAGAAAAATGACAACCCAGGACTACTAACTAACCATGATTTGTAAAGATGAAATCTGTTACCCAAGATGTTACTTCAAAATGGGATGTTACAATGATAACCAAATAAAATATGGCTCCAAACGCCAACGAAAGAGTACATATAAAAATCATCCTGAGTTAGTTGATTAAAATATTTTTTTATTGCTATTCTTTCTATATATATTTGGTGTTATATATATATATTTGGCTTATATATATATTTGCTTTCTGGCGTTACGGGTGTTATATATATGTTTGGTTATATATTGAAAGTGTCAATCAAATTTGACAACACCTGAAGCAAGTTATTATTTGTTTGATTTTTCAATGAAATTAGAAAAGCACTGCTCATTATATATATATATATATATATATATAAAATTATTATTAATAATAATTTTTATTAATATTATTAATTATTTATAGCATTATTAATTTTTATTAATATTAATAATACTATCATTTATTTATTTTATTATATACATTATTAATATAATTAATGATTATTAATAATAATTTTTATTAATATTCTTAATTATTGTTAATAATAATTTTTATTAATATTCTTAATTATTATTTATAATAATTTTTATTAATATTCTTAATTATTATTATTAATAATAATTATTATTAATAATTTTTATTAATATTCTTAATTATTATTATTATTAATAATTATTATTAATAATTTTTATTAATATTCTTAATTATTATTATTAATAATTATTATTATTAATAATTTTTATTAATATTCTTAATTATCATTATTAATAATAATAATTATTAATAATTTTTACTAATATTGTTAATTATTATTATTAATAATTTTTATTAATATTCTTAATTATTATTAATAATAATAATAATTAATATTATTAATTATTTACATTAATATTATTACTTATTTATGTGAGTAATAATTATTAAAATTTTTAATTATTTATCTTATTAATTATAATTATTAAATAAACAAATAAATAAATAAAAATTAAATATGATTCATTTTAGGGTAATTATGCTTGTACATTACAATATAAAATTTCTAACATTTTTCAGAAAGTTTCTAACATTTTTCACTTCCTGTTACAATTGCAAATACCCAGATGAGTTTTCTTTGTACTTCGTGATACTTTAACTTAAATATTTTCAGTAAACTACTTCAAATATAGAATTAAATCCCTTTTCCATAACTTGAAGAAACTAAATTAAGCGCCATTCATCCTTTAATTCCTGAATTTTTAAAATGTGAAATAAAAAAGAGAAAAAATAGTGATAAGGGTCATCAAAAGAATAGCCACATTTAATTTCATCTCATTTTCACCACGGGTATGGAAACCAGGAAATTGTGACAAATCCCACCATCAGGTTTGAAAAGAAATAAAAATTAGGAAATTAAAATACCGCGGTAGCAAATGCTACAGGGGATTCAAAAGAGTTAAATGATTAACGGAACAATCAAATTGATTTGAATTTCCGTTCGATATTGAAATGTGTAGTAAAAAATTGTGAATTTTTTTAAAAAAAATTCAAACAGAATTTACATGGGATCTTAATATCATTAAAAAGATAATTCTCTAAGTTTTAAGATGGTAAAAGATAGAAGAAAAAATCAATTATAAAATTCTGTTTGATGCCAAAAAAAAAAAAAATTCAAAACTTATTTAAGAGAAATGGTAATATTTTTCTAAATAAAATTTTAAATGAAAATTATTCAAAATGCATATTTTTAGTGTACATTTGTACTGTATTTTATAGTTCTACATCTTATGACTATCCTGTAAATTGCCAATACACGCATAAACAAACGCATATAGAAATACAGATATTCATTATATTTATTAACAATGTTAGATTACCGCCATTTTTATATTTATTAGTTTAAACTATCCACTTGAATATCCGAATCTGGCAGCAAAGTAAAAATAGCTTTAAAAGAGTTTTTTTCCCCAATAAACATATT
Source organism: Argiope argentata (assembly GCA_026289955.1). Taxonomy (NCBI): domain Eukaryota; kingdom Metazoa; phylum Arthropoda; class Arachnida; order Araneae; family Araneidae; genus Argiope; species Argiope argentata. Next base: position 888,106 of record JAOUZG010003912.1, read on the forward strand.
TTCTAGATTTAATGATCTGGTAAATTAATGAGTTCCTGTATCAAAATCGGTTTAAAGGGAAGATCTTTTTTTCTTAATGTTGTTACCTTCATACAATGCCTTTATATATATCTACTGATAATATTTTCCCATAAGCATGACTTTAATATACCTGTATAATGATTCACTAATTACTTAAAGATACCTCAAAATGAAATTGTGAATAAATAGATAATGAATAGATAAATATATATATAAGAAAGCACATCAGCTAAAAATTAGAAAAACCACAAAATACTCTTTTATCCAAACTGAATTTATTTCTTAACCAGAATGTATACTTTCGGTAGTTGAATAGATTCCCATTTAATATTAAAGTTCATTAACATTGTTGAAACAAAATTATAACAAACATTAACTTTTTTTCTGCCCTAAGCTTCTATTCCAAAAATTATCTCTGATATATATACCACATTCTTGGAATTCTTTCAACACAACTTTCCTAAAGCTTTCTAAATTTTCCCTATTTAAGAACTTGCATTATTCTTAATCTTATTGCCAGTCCCACACACGTTATTGCCATCATAAAAGTCTATAAAAATAGTCAAGATTACTTTAACAACGATTGTTTTAATCGCCTCGTTTCACGAAACTGGAGAGCTCTTAACGTTCCAGAAAGAAGAAAAAAAAAGCAGATAACACAAGAATTTCGCTTTATTTTCACAATGAGCATTTAATTGTGTGCAAAAGGTTGAATCTCAGCATTATTTTTACAGATATTCCTCAGAGGAAAAATACTACATGTTTTTTTATTCGTCATTTGTATAATTAAGATATATTTAGATAATTAGTAACATTTTCACGTTGTTTGATTACTTTTTTGCCAGGTGGAAAAATTTGGAAACGTTTCCAGATTCATTATCGACACTAATCGTCTGCGGGAGATTCATAAAAAAAGAATTCCAAACGATTTAAAAGAAGCTAAAGAAAAATATCCGTGCTTTTGAAATATTTTTTATAAAGAAAGCATATTGATTCTCAATTTAATGTAGCTTTAGAGAATATTTTAAGTTCTATATGTTCGAAAATGAATATTCAAGATTTATGCCTGAATAATTTATATGTTTTTATGGAATTTTATCCCGTTTCCTAGACAGTTCAGGAAGTTTCTGATATTCAATTAAGTCTGACATTTTTTCTTTGCATATTAAGTTACACAACTTCAAATATAATTATACTTTCTTCTTTGTTGTATTATATAAATTATTTATCGACATAAAATAGATTTATTATAAAAGAAAACATATATTTTACAAAAAAAAATTGGACCTTATAGCTTTAATACACATTTTAAGCTTGAAATTTTATTAAGGAAATGTGATTAAAAATGATTAGAATAACAAATGAAGGTTACAGTTACAGTTACAGTTAGAACAGTTACAGAATATTTAATAATTCAGCGACGCAAAATCAATTATTAAATGCAATCCTTTGCTGAGTTTACACTTGACCAGTAGATAGCGGATGCTTAGAACAATTGAAAAATGTTATTCGTTCTATGGCAAATAATTGTCTTGACCAAGACATCAACTGGTCGTTGTATTGGATTTTTTTTCTTAGTGCGCATGCGTTTGTAGAATTTGGCGATTTTATTTTGGAATGAAAAAAAAAATGAAACTTTTGAAAGGGTAATTCCGATATTTTTTTGCTCGTGATTGTTCCCAATGCAAGGTTACGTTTTGTTTTCTTCTTTTATTTGCAGTTTTTTCAATTGTTTTACGAATTTAGGTATGCTGACCCTTTTTCTTACCATGTTTCTGATTATAAATATGCAACATATTTATGTAATACGTAGTGAAGAAGAAAAGTTCAGGAAAGCTGAAACGATAATTTGTAGGAAGAATGGAATGACTGAATGTATCCTAAGAAATTGTGGCAATGTAAATCAAACCTTTTAAGCTTATTCTCTGTCTACTGACTTTCCTACAATTAGACAAGTATAAATCCATCTTAATGTTGGGTTTACATTCAAACATTTATAAAACGGCAAGTAGAATGCGCATGTAAAAAAGCCAAAAAGTACTGTTCGGTCGATAGCAATTAATTGTGCCGACAAGATTATTACATGCCGCTGTGCTGAATTTTTTTTCTTACTGCGCATGCGTATATAGAATTTGGCGGGGTTTTATTGGCGAGAAAAAAAATTGCTCACTTATCGCCGACATTTTTTGCCATTTCTGATGCGAAATTGTATTCTTTTTACAGTTTAATTGTCATTTCTTTTCTATATATATTTTTTCAAATTTAGGTATGTAGACATGTTTATTTTAAATTCTACTCTGTTTCCTTGTGTAAATATTCATCATTTTAATTTATAGCAAACTGTGAATGTTTGAACCTGTCTTATGAAATTATGGCAAACATACACGATTTACTTTCTACGCATGCGCAGCCTACTTCCCTTCTTATAATTGGCTGAGTGTAAATCCACCTTTAATTTCTGTAATAATTTTTTTCTTTCAAAAACGAGTATTACAAATTCCATTTTGCCAGAATTTTGAACTAAATTTGTGTCTTGCATCTTCTTCGATGTACTTGCCATTTCAAATAAGTCAAATATAAAATATTAAGACGAATTTTCCCAATTACTAAAACTGAAATAAAATTCTTTAATTTCATTTTTTAAAATTCTACTACATTACTTTTCAACCCACAAAATTTTTGCAAATCGAAATGATCCATGAAGCCTAAATATAAAACATTTTACACGTAAATTACTTTTTAATAAAATTTATTAAATAATTCATTTCGGAAATTGACTCGATGAAATAATTAGAACATATAATTTTTCCAAGGGAATTAATCCATCTAATTAGGTGTTTAATTTTTAATTTTTATGATTTCAAAATTTTGATCTTTAAATATTAATTCCTCTGGCCAACCGAATGCGATAATCTTAAAAAATTTCACTCAGTTAAAAAGAGTATAGTGTTTTTTAGACATTTCTGAGACTTATAAATTCTTTTTAAATGTCAATTTTTATAAATTAAGAGTATTTGTAAAATTATTAAATATTTTTAAACGGGAATTTTTATTAAATAAGAGTATTTAAATAAACACTAATTAATAAGAGTATTTAAAGAAATAATTAATTTTTAAGAATATAATTTATAAATGTATTTAAAGAAATACTTAATTTTTAAGAATATAATTTATAAGAGTATTTAAATAATTAATAAGAATATTATTATTGATAAGAGTATTTAAATAAATTCTTAATTAATAAGAATATTATTATTAATAAGGGTATTTAAATAAATGCTTAATAAATAAGAATATTTAAATAAATACTTAATTAAATTCCAAACATTATATTTATGACGAAATTACATGAATAAATTTTAATTAAATAAATGAAAGATTCCCTCTGAGTTCTGTTATTGTATACTGTTTAAAGTGAAAACGATTTTTAAAGTAAAGAGAAAATCACTTTTTTTTTTCAAAAAGAAAAAGAACAAATTCAATGCAGACGATTTTCTGACAAATCTGAACTTCAACTTTCATCTTTCGCTAACAAAACGTTTGCATTAAATTTCATTCGCTGACACAGCACTAATGCTCTCCAGAAACTTCAATCGATCTCTTGTTTGACGAAAATGGCTGCTTGTCTTTCAAAAGAATAAAGCAAATATTTTAACGATCAAGAGAGTGTAAACATGAAAATTTTTTGTATGCACAACTGACAAATCGGTACTTCTTGTAATGTTTTTTTCCTAATGTTTTACGATTTTCTCTTAATGCATTCCAAGTGATATTTGTTTTCAAAAAATCGAAGGGAGAAAATTCAAACAGTAAACAATAACACTCCGTTAACAGAATTGAAATCTGTGACATTTGATTTTCATGATTCGATTGTAAAAATGAGACTAAAGGAAACAGAATATAAAATATCTGAAAAGCATTCATAATGTTATTAATAAGGCACTTTCATATATTGTATTATTCATTCATTATATTTAAATAATAGTATTATGCATCTGATATCGATGAAGCATACGTAATAATAAATCAATACTAGTAAAAGCAGATCAGGCTTTTAAAAACGTCTCTACTTTCAAAGAAGCATACATAATAATAATACAATACTAGTAAAACCAGGTAACAAATTCATGCGATTAAAAGATGTCGATCAATATATGTTGCCGTTTATGGTCATAGCCTACGCGATTTCAAGCTTCAATCATTCGATGATTTCAATTATTCAAAGCACCCGAATGAAAACAACATCATGTTCTCACATGATAATAAAAATTATGTTCCTTATTTTGACAATTAGATATTCTTTAATGAGATTTATATATTTTTCAAAACATACAAAATAATTATCGCGCCTAATATTTCTATGTTTGACATATAAATCAGGTAACTAAAAATATCCCAATACGTATAAAACAGAAACAAAATTTATACAAATTAAATTACCATGAAATAGTTAAAAAGATGTAAAAATTCTTGAGGGATAATATTTATAGAAGTTATCAAGAAATGTTGATACATTTTTTTAGTAATTAAAGTTTTAATTAAAATTTGATCAAATGATGTGTCCTATAGAATAATAACATACGAATACATATTCCTTTAATATTAGTAGAGAAAACAATAGAATTTATGAATGATTTGAATTGACTTTTCAGCTGACTAATAATATTTTTACTTCCGAAAATCCCATTTCAATTACAGTATCTTATTATGAAAAACATTAACAATTCAAACCCTCTTTATATATATATA
>JAOUZG010003912.1:939972-950230 GCA_026289955.1 Argiope argentata
AAATACACAATATTTTGTGCTTTATATTATTTATTTTGTTATATAAAACCCTTTTGCAACAAATATTATCTTCTTCTATTTCTCAGGAAACTTCATTACGCCTTCTTTCCAAAATTGCTGTGTTTTGGACAAGAAATAATCCTCGAGGGGCTCTTTTATTTCGCTGATAGATTTAACACACTTATTGCGAAGATATTTTTTAAGGACAGAAAGAAGTAATATCCAGATGGTGCGATGTCTGTAGAATATTTAGGAAGCGGTAAAACGTCCCAATCAAAACTGTAAGAGTTTCTCTCTCACGACTAATGCAAAATGTGGTTTCCCGTTGAATTGATGGTAAACAACGCCTCGTTGGTTCATTAATTCCGGCCGTTTCTTTGCTATTACAACTTTTAATTGGACCATTTGATGACGTCATTTCGTAGAATTTATTGTTTCATCTTCAAGAAAAAGTAAATCTCTTAGAAAAAGATGCATTTACAGTTTCTCCAAATGGACCAAAGAACTTTTTGTGATTGTAATCCTGGCTTTGCGAAATATTAGAGCTATGAGATGACTGAAACCGATGACATAGAGAACTAATAGTTAAGCTTGCATGTTTGCCCGAGCAGAGCTAGATAAGGCCAATCAAAGCGAGATGAGAAAGAAACTTTTCAGACACACAATATCTTTAACCAACCAAACTCAATTTCTTGGATCTTGAAAGTGAAAAAAAAGAAATATCTTATATTATTTTTGTTTCATTTGCACTATCAATACAAAAGTTCAACTGTAATCCCACCAAATTTAAAAGATAGACAAACAGAACATTTATATTTTTAGTAGCTGCGTGATGTCAAGGAATTGGCCGTCATTAAAATGGGTCAGATATACAATGAACATAACATAAATGTGGCAATTAAAATTGAATATTGATATTAATCATGAACAATTTGGTCGAAATAATAAAATTGAAGTTCAAATTGAATGATTTCATTGGAATTTAATACAACAAATATATCCAATATATAGTTATATCACAGACTCTCATAACTGCTCGAAGGCACACGGATAAATCATAAAATCATATGATCGGACCGCCACACCAGTAATATTGGCAGGAAGTGTGGTTAATTCCTAAGGGTCATCACTGGCTACGGTACAGCCTTTCCGGTAGGAAGCATGTCTCGTCATTGAGGGGACGTCATTTTGTCAGACCCTCTCCTATTTGTGTACACTCCAGGATAGTGAGATAAAACTTCCATGTAAGAAACATCGTAGCGTCAATACGAAGTGCACCCTTGGGGGGGGGGGGGTATATCCAATTTATAAAATAATAAATTTCCTTTCTCGGGCATTAGCAACTGAGAAAAGCGGTAATATACAGTAATAGCAACAATGAAATTGAATTTTGCTTCAACAATTAAATATAAAATTGTAAAATATTGCAAATACTTTTTAAAACTTTAGAAAACTGGAAAAAAAATCATTTAAAGCAGTTCTTTATTAAAAAATTGATTTGTTGTTCGTTAAGAGAATATAAAATTACTTTTGTGATATGATATTTTTGGAAGTTTTCACAAGACGACGAAACATTTTGTTTAGTTTTTAATTATTAAAATTTGTTATGAAACATGCAAAAACGCGAGAATAACTTTGAATTATGAATAGTTGCATAGTTACATATTATCATATGTAGTGCTACAAAAAGGGTTTTAAAAGAAAATAAATGAAAATCCTTTTTTCTTAGTTTGTATTGTGAAGGTACATTTCCTTGACCAATTGTATCATTACATGATAAATAAATATCCTGCGTAAATGCAAGAAGCATTTATACAGTATGTTTATGGTTTATATGTTGTTACGTTTTTAGCGCAGCGGATTCGGATTGAATGAACTTTTTTTCAGGGCAGCACAAACATATTTATTTACAGATATATACATGTATTTACAGGATGACGTGACAAATGAAAACTTCAGATAAACACAATCCAGCAGTCAACAGTCACTTACAGCGTAAATGCAAGCCTCACGCACAATAAAAACAGACTGCAAAACAGCTATCGTATAGCACACAGTACAGTAAGTCACAGTAAACAGTAAGTAAGCGAGCTCAATAACACAACGTTAGCAGCAAACGTAAACACAGCTCACTAATAACAAGCGAGAATCCGCTAGTCCAGTGAAACGCTTCTCTTCCGAGAGAGAGGAACTGCCGAATGCGGTAGCCCGTCCCTTATATAGCCAAGCAAGCGCGCTTGAGAAGTAACGCGGCGCATCTAGTATTGTCTGGGGGCTGCCAGAATATTTCCCTCGCCAAATCAACTCGGCTGGCGCGAAGCTCCTTGTGAAGCGCCGCCAACGTTTTCACCTTCGGTGTGCGTTTCGTTCGCTTGAAACAATATATACTTTTATATAGTTCAAAATATAGTTTTCTGTGAAAAACGTGGAAAAACCTTAAAAACGACTTATAAATAATTGCATAAATCATGTAGTTCTGTAAAAGTGGCATGAAGATATGAATTTACTCAAACGGCCTGAGACATGGAGTCAAAATGACTCCACTGTTTTTTTTTTATAAACGCCATTGAAATTTATTTTGGAAACACAATACATACTGGAAATCAATTACATTCTAAAATTATTTAAAACGTTAAAGGTTACAGTATTAAATATTGGAAAGATGTTATACGGAAAAACTAAATAATTTTTAATGAGTATTTTTTTAGTTAGGTATTACAGGATTACAATATTGTTAAGAACAATTAGAATTTCACAAATAAAAATGAAGAATACAATATGTTAAAGATATTTCTAAGAATGTTTTTCTTTCTTTTTGCATTATTCAAATGAAAAGAAAACTCCAAAACTTTGAAAAAAGACAACTGGGTTATTCGCACGTGTTCATAGACTGTTGCCAACATACTGCTAAAAGTACAACAATTTGATGTTACCATGGAGATGATACTATTCATGGACAAAACACCACGTGATAAACAAAGCTAATGAACAACGAGGAGTCATTTTGATTCTCGTTGCCAGTTACGCGTCAAAAATTTATATGCATGATTGCATATTCAAAGGTTATCAAAATCTAGGCAGCTTAGATATATATGCTAAAGGAAAATTAACAGAAAATAGCAAATACGATAATCATCCTGAACGATGTCGTGGGAAGGAAAAATAAATTTATTTTATTCACAGATATGAATAATCTTACCGACGCAGTTACAACCAATCCGATCTTAAAACAAATCATACCGAAAAAATTATGTCCATATAATAACTTCAGATATAATTCAAAATTTCCTCGAACAAATTGTCATTCCCAACTTTTACAAAGTTGACACATCCTCAACAACCCTTGAGCCCAAACTTCGCATTCGGTTACAGTGAGATGATGGCAGTATCTCATTATTCATTAAAATTTTTCTCTCCTGATATCACCAGGCCTAATGTGACTTGATGTGTTGGAGGAGAGATTAATTTGCTTGTCAGAGCGAAAGACATCCTCAAGACGAGGGTTCAGCTGAGGGGAAACGAAATTCGGGATTTTCCACAAGAGAGAGACACTTACCTCGAATTCTCAAAGTTCCTCTTGAGGGAGGGGGGTTCCTCTTCACTATCTATTAATAGAGAACGGTTCCAGGTCACTTGTTGGGGTGTAGAGGATTGGATTCCTTCATGGACCGGTGCTCCAAGATTTGGGATGGGTAATTGCCGAATTAGTTTGGGATAGGAGGGGAATTGATTTTTGAATTGGAGGTAATATTTTATTAAGATGTAGTAAACCTTTTGATAATCGATAGGCTTAATCTCGAAAAAGAGTTGTTTAATATCGATAATTTTGGTGGAGATGTTTCATGTTCTCATGTTTCTACGCCAAATCTTTGAAAATATTTGTTTAACGATTCTTTTAACTGCATGTCTGGATAATGATCGTGTTTTTCCATTTCAGAGTCAAAGGTGCTTTTCCAATCTATTTCAAGGAAAAATTTTAATTATAAATTATTTTTAAAACTTTAAATGATCATAATTTTCTTCCGTTCATTTTTTGAAATGGAATTATAATACTTAAATTGTAAGGTGCTCTTTAAATCAGTGATACAATATAACTTCTTACAATTCAATATAACTCTCTCTCTTTTGCTCTATAATAAGATATATTATTTTTTTGTGTGGGGAAGCTGCTTTTATCAGTAAACTTACTATTAATTTAAATTTAAGTTTAATTTTATTTGATAAAGTATATTTCCGAATTTCCACTTAGAATTGATTCATTACGCTTATTATCATATTATTTTGGTTAGGAGGTTTTGATGTCTCCGATATTTAAAGTAAAAAATATTTTTACCTGCTTTTACCACTATTGCATTATTATTATGTACGATTCTTTTAAAGCAGACGTGTTTTCAAAAGTTGGACATGCTTTTACCATTATTGCTTTATTATTACGCATGCTTCTTCAGATGCATTTTTAAAAGACTGACGTAGAACTATGACATCATAGCTGTTATTTCATCTCAAAATCGGGCGAGCTCCAAAACTTTAGCAAGCTAAGAAATTGTATCATACCACTTTTAACTGGTTAAGGACTTAAATTAATTAAGATAAATTGTGACTTAATAATATTCTCACTTGATAACTTCAAATGTGAGATATTGGATTTCAAATCAAATTTAGCCTTTACTGATTTTAAAAATTCAGTCTTAACTTATTTCAAAAATTTAATCTTAAATGATTTGAAATTAGTTTTACTTAATGTGAAATTGGTTTTAACTGATCCAAAATCTGTATAAATTGATGTGAATTTAGTCTTAACTGATGTGACATTAATCTCAACTGATGAAAATTAAGTCTTAACGTATGTGTATTTAGTCGCAACTGATTTCGAAAATTTAATCTTAACTGTTTTGAAAATAATTTTATCTGATGTGAAATTGGTTTTAACTGACGCAAAATCAGTCTAAATTATTGTGAATTTAGTCTTAACTGATGTGATATTAATCTCAACTGATGAAAATTAAGTCTTAACGGATGTGAATTTAGTCGCAACTGATTTCGAAAATTTAATCTTAACTGTTTTGAAAATAGTTTTACCTGATGTGAAATTGGTTTTACCTGATGTGAAATTAGACTAAATTGATGTGAAATTAGTCTAAATTGATGTGAATTTAGTCTAAATTGATGTGAAATTAATCTGAACTGATTTGAAGTTAGTATTAACTGATATGAATTTAGTCTGTCATAACTGATATAAAAAGATCAAAGATGGGAAATTAGTCTTGATAAAAAATCAGTCAGCTATGTGAAATCAATCTTCACTAATATAAAATTAGTCAATGATGTGAAATTACATTTAGTCATCCTTTGATGCTTCTTTCTAGTCTGCAAGTTCTTTGAATGTTATTTTAAGAAAAGAATATTGAGCAGGAATGTATAAAGAGTCACCCTCTAAAGTTCCAGTTTGGTAATGTTAGTTGATAGAATCGCTTACTGGATCTGCATTTCTTTCAAATGACTTGCTCAACTCATCGAAGAAATTCTGATCTTATCTCTTGCCCCTGTTTATCTTTATAAATATCACGTTCAAAGTGAAGTGATTTTCTGATTTCTTTCTAGAATTGAAGCATTTCAGAAATAGAAGCACTATCTAAGATGCTAAAATATTAATTCCAGATTAAACGGAATTCAAAGAGTCCCCAAAGCCTTTTTTTACATTTTTGACTGCAACATTCCCTTAAAAGAATGAATTCGAAATCAAATCTACTGACATAACAAATTCCAGAATAACTATGACTGTATAAAAGTTTGGATTATAAATTTACTATCACAAATTTGAAGAAAATATTCTATGGAAAAAAGGTTCGAAACCTGAACTACCGATATTACGAATGCCATCATCTGCACAGCGATCACATCTAAGAGTTGCTATGATTCAAAACGATTTTCCGTAATAACGATATTTTTGTCTTTGACAGCAACAATCTTTCAAGAGAAGATTCGAAAGCAGATCTACCGATCTAACAAATACATGTTTCTGAAGGGCGATTGTGCCGAAAAGAATCTATGATTAGATACATTTTGCGGTAACAAATTCCTTCTTCCGTCTTTGGTGTTAACATTCTTTCAAGAGAAGATTCAAAAGCAGATTTACCGATATAGCAACATGTTTCTGAAGGGCGATTGTGCCGAAAAGAATTTATAATTGTATACAACTTTCGGTAGTATATTATTCCCTATTTCTAATTAACTCCCTATTCATTCTTTTTATCATTCTTGGAAACTTAATGTTACAAACAACACTTAATGTTCCACCGTTATAACAAATGTCTGTATCTGTACGGCGATTATGTTGAAAAATAACAATGATTGTACACAACTGTTGTAATAAATTCATTTAATTCTATAAAATATTTTTCTTATCCATTAGATCTCGGGGAAAAAGGAAATAAATCCCTTGAATGTCTTGCGAATTCTTTAATCTTTCTTTTGATTACGTAGCACGAGTCTTTTTTTCTTCCCCAAATAGAAATTTTTGTATATCGATCTGTTAGCTTGTTGACGTGAATCCTACACGCTCCATTTCTTTTCGAACCTTCTGATCAAATGATTGAGAATGGAGTTCTGTTGTTAAAGACCATCAATCTATTTCCTTTCATGAAGAAGGCATTTAAAGCCGATTGATTTTCGTCTCTTCTCTGGGCAGACTATGTTGCCAAAATAACGATTCCAAACATTGAGGAGTTTTAAAGGAATTTTAAGGTCCATTTCATGTTATTGATGGCAACATTTATTGAAGAGAGAAATAGGAAGATTTATCAACCGATATGGCAAATAAATGAATCTTCGCGACTCTAGCGTCGAAGTGAAATCATATTTGTATATGATTTTCAGTGACAGATTCAACTAGTTTAATCATTTTTATGATCTAATAGTGACTAAAAATGTGGATATTCCTATTTTTTGCACAAACGCCATGCCGGCTTTCTGGCACAGAAGTAGCGCGTTTTCCTCATGTTCTGGAAGTCCCGGTTGGGGCATGGTTGTTCTACTGTGTGCTCTCTGTGAATTTCGTGACTGTACCCTAATATAAAAAGGGGTTGTGCTTGCAAATGTAGTGATCATGTAGCTAAGTCGTACTCTTTGCCCTAGTTTGCGCTGCTACAAAAACAAGAGACGCTCTTTTCAGCTTAAATCTGTTGCTGTATCAGCGGGTGGCTTGTACATAGCAAGTGCCATAAGCAACAACAAAAATTGCCATTTTCAAGAATGTTTTAGATTTATCAAATTAACTGTTCAAGGATTAAAATATTTTCTTCAAATTTTGGAGAAGACTTCAACATTAATTAAAATTTATCTTTAATAGTCAATTTTTTCTTTAGTCTTTACTTTATATTTTTAAAAAATCTAGTTTTTATTTTCATGATATATCTAAAAATAATATTTTGGTATTTATAAGGAAGTTTTTCATATTTATTGCAAAAACACCATTTTCAAAAATATTTAAGATTCATAAAATTAACTAATCAAGAATATAGGATACTTTTCTGTATGAATATTTTTTTATATTTTAAAAAAAGCTTCGAAATTGAAATCTGAATTAGTTTTATAGTTTTGTTTTCTGTTGTTGCAAATGAATTCAAACAAATTTTGTTATTTCATTAATCCTTCTTTTCATATCTTTGACTGTTGCTACAGATATAATAAAATATTATTTTATTCGTGCAATAAATTCTAGAAATATTATTTGTCTGAACTTTTATTAACTAATTGAATTATCAGATTTAGTATAAACATAATTGGGAAAAACATTTAAAATGTTTAAATTAAAATAAAAACTTTAAGAAAATTAAATTAGTAGTGCTGATAACATACTGTGTTAAATTTTAAGACTGCGTAAAAATATAAATTACGTACTGCGTAAAAGTAAAAATATAATTTACAATAAATATGAAGATATATAAAGAATAATATTTTCAGATTTATTGTAAAAAATAACATCCCTAAATTTCATTAAAATTTTAATTTACATTTCATTTCTAAATAAAATTAGAAAAATATTCTTATATTCCCACCTTCCGGAATATATTTCTATATTTCCATTTCCATATTTCTGAGATATTAGGTCCATCGATTTCTTCTATAGAATTCTTAATCACTCATACAAATTCTCCTTTGATAGAAAGTAGCCGTCCTAGGTGACCAGATGGTTTGCTGGCAGTATTAGCTATATTTAGATATCGTTTCGATATAACTTTATGATCATGATTTCTCCAAGTTATATGATACTAGCTCCATGTTATTTTAATTTATGGTTAATTAATAATTAAATTTAGAGATAATTTATCTTTAATTAATAATTAAATTTAGAGATAATTTATCTTTAATTAATAATTAAATTTAGAGATAATTCATTTTTAATTAATAATTAAATGTAGAGATAATTTATTTTTAATTAATAATTAAATTTAGAGATAATTTATTTGTAATTAATAATTAAATTTAGAGATAATTTATTTTTAATTAATAATTAAATTTAGAGGCAATTTATCGTTTCTTAATAATTTGGTTTAGAGATAAATCAAGGGTAAATTAATAATACGACTTAGAGAAAATTTAGGGTTAACTTATAATTTGATTTAGAGATAATATATGGTTAAATAATAATTTAATTTAGGAATAAATTATGATTAATTAATATTAAATTTTGAGATAATTTACAATTAATTAATATTTAAATTTAGAAATAATTTATGAAAAATTAATAATTAAATTGAGAGCTAATTTATGGTTAGTCTATAATTTTATTTATGGCTAGTAAATAATTTAACGTATCATTAATTTATGGTAACTCCATTTTTATTTATTGTTCACATGAATATTTCTAATGAAGACCATTCCTAAACGTTAAAGCATTGTAAAAAAAGTAAATATATAGCTTTTCTAAATTCGCAATATTGTATTTTCTACTTTTTATTCAGATTGTAAAATAAACACATATTGAACAGAGCATTGGATTATAATCACAGGATCAAATATTTGATGAAATTATGAAGGCGTCTTTAACTTCAAGACAACAATAATGGAAATAACGAAAAAAAAGGAATATTTTTAGGTAATTGCCAAAGATTATAAAAAATTCTAGCAGTTATTTAATTGTTATTATTAAAAATGAACTTTTTAAATATATTTTGAAGTGGTATAAAAAGTTTTATTGCAAAATATTATTTTCTAGGATTATAGCAAAAAAATGCCGAAATTTGATTAAATTTTAAACAAAATTGTAAATGAAATTTCGAAAGTATAATCTTGTTTTAATCTTCCGGAACATATATGTGACAGATTTGGAAACTCTAGTTCAGACGCTTTGATCGGCAGCATTTAATGCCTTTGTCTAGGTCTAGGGGTAAAGTCCCCCCCCCCCATGTTCTGGGACTCCAGGATCCGATCCTGGTTAAGGCAGGGTTGTTCTTTACCCTACGACATATCTATGAGGTGTGTGAAAGTGCCCACCTGTGAAAAGGGGTTGTGCAATTGAATATGCTAGTAATTTATAATCTGAAGTCAAACTTCTCCCCTCGGTTGCTAATGGATATTTATCCACAGAAGTTACTCTACACCTCTTTCTCCTATCTCTTAAACTTGATTTGAACTGCTGTCCAAACCGAGGGGACTGTTAAACAAGAACAAGCTTGATGGCTCTAAGTCAAACACTTTGGCCTGCAGCGTTTTTAATACCGTTGTCCTGGTTTAAGGGTAATGTGTCTTCCCTTTGTTCTGAGCGACCAGGATCCGAATCCTGGTTCAGACAGGGTTGTTCTTTACCATGCTGCATATCTATGAGGTGTGTGAAAGTGTCCACTTGTGAAAATAAGTTATGCAACCGAATGTACCAGTATTTTATAATCTGAAGTCAAACGTCTGCCCTCAGTTGCTTAGGGATATTTATCCTCTGATATTACTGTACCCCTCTTTGTCCTATCTCCTGAACTTGATTTGAATCGGTGTTCAAACCAAGGGGATTGAGAAACAAGGACAAGGCTAATGGCTCTAAGTCAAACACTTGGGGCACAGCCTTTAATGCCGTTGTCCTGGCCAAAAGGTAGTGTGTCTTTCTGGTGTTGTGGGTGTCCTAGGTTCGAGTCGTGGTTCGGGCATGGTTTTAATTTATCCTGTCATCTATCTGTGAGGTGTGTAAAAATACCCCCCCGTGTAAAAGGGTTGTGCAAAAAATGTGCGAGTAGTTCAGAAGATCAAGTCAGACATCTGTCCTCGG
>JAOUZG010003912.1:955230-967236 GCA_026289955.1 Argiope argentata
TATATAATTAAAATTTTTAATCTGACTTGCATTACCCCAACTGGCGTAGAAAATTCACGCATTTGCCGATTTAGTGTTTTCTGATTTATTTTTAATGGACACGACTTGATTTTGTTTTGGCAAGGTATAATTATTTGATCAATTATTTATATTAATTGTAATCATTTAATAAAAAATAACTAAACAAAACTTTTCTCCTTTGATCTAAGTAGGAATTGACTTAATTTTAAAAATATATATATTACTTGTTATATAAGAACGACCATCGAATTTTTAAGCCATATGACATGAACATGAAATCAAAGCTTCTAGAAAAAATTAATCAGACTTGAAATTATTAATCCCTTTTAAAGTATTCCTTATCCTATTTACCATGTACACCAAACCATTTCATTCTCCTTAATTGCTTTAAAGAAAAATGTCAAAACAGTCAATCAAAATTATAATGCTTCGTTTCTCGTTTCACGAACAATGCCGGTTTTCAAATATTTTTACACCAGCAAATTCAACGAAGAAAACAAGAATAAATTTTCTCCAAATTCTGTGTTTGCTAATTAGCCCTTTTAGGCTCTTTCCATAAATTCATTAACATATCTGAATATTAATGCCCTGGCTAATTTGCATGTTAATGGTTCTTGATTGTGTTATTTACCTAATTATGAATCTTTGAGTCTAATAAACCTGACTTTTGCTAACACTTTTTGAATTTTTCTATAGCCATTCGGTGAAAATGTGCTCTATTGGCTTTTATATCGTTTACAAATAATGGTGGCTACTAAATCTGCAATTCCTCAATAATAAGTTTATGTAGATAATATATATCATCTATTGGTTTATAAGTATTGTCAGATCTCTTGCAGAATTCATCATTAAAACGATGGTGTTAATTATCACATTCAGCGCATAAAGTTTTTAATTTTATAATCTATTTCTTGAAATTCGATAGCTTGCGATTAAACCTTAAGTGTGTGTTTTCTGAAAAAAAATTCATTTCATATAATAAAAATTAAGCCATAAGTTTATGGATTCTAAAACTGTCCTTATTTTTAAATACCATTAGTAATTTAATTTTTTCTATTGCAAATATTTGGTAGAAAAGTTACAGTTTAAAAATAATAAATTTATTTTAAAAAATAAAAATCATTTATGTAATAATCAGTATTGTCAGATCTTTTGCAAAATTCATCAATAAGATAATTTATTAATTAACACATTCAGCTCACGAGATTTTTAATTTCATAATATATTTCTTGTGATTAGACAGCTTGCGATTAAATCTTAAGTATTTTTCTGCAAAAAAATTAATTTTATAAAATAAAAATATAAGTTATAACTTAACAATAATGTTAAATAAAATGTAATTATAAAATTTAAGTTAAATAATGTAACAATAATGTTAATAAAAATATAAGTTATAAATTAACAATATATATATATTTTAAATATCATTATGGATTCTAAAATTGTCATTATTTTTAAATGCCATTAAAAGTGTTATTTTTTCTATAACAAGTATAAGTGTCAGTAAAGTTAAAATTTAACAATAATGAGTTTATTTAGAAAATAGATATTATATATCAGTTTGTCAGTATTGTCAGATCTTTTGCTGAATTCATCAATAAGATGATGGTATTAATGATCACAATCAGTTCCTGTAATTTTTACTCTTATGATTTAAATTTAAGATTACACAACTTGAAATTTAGTTTTTTCAGTAAAAAAAATTAGAATTTTATTTTATAAAATAAAAGTAAAGACACAATTTCATAGATTCTAAAACTGTCATTATTTTTCATACAAGTAAAAAATGTAAATATATGCACATATTTCGATGATATAAAGTACAAAAAAAGAAAGAAATCGAAAATAACAAATCTTAGAAGAGAAGTGAATTATTTTATTTTTACCATACAATTCTCAAAAAATAATATTTATGATGCTTATATTAACTTTTATGTCTATCTATAAAACCATAAGTTGCTAAATTCCAGCAAATCTCTCACAAATTATTGGAAATAGAATTTAATTCTATCACATTAAGGTGTCCCTGATATTGCTGGTTAGGCTTTAAGTATAGGTAAAACTCATGTAAAAAGGCATTTTTATCATGTCAGAACATGATTTTATAATGAGAAATGCGGTTTCTAGTATCAACAGAAATCCGTAGGCGAAAATTATAAAAGCCCGTAGGCGAAAAAATGAAATTTTATTATATGAAAAAGCATCTCAAAAAATCAATTTTTAATGACGTGTTTCCAAAAGATCTGAATTAAAAAAATAAGCTAATGGCTACCACAAATAAAACCTAGAAAAATGTCATTTTGAGCAAGCAATGATATGAAATGAAATAAATAGGAAATGTGATATTTTTTTAAAACAATAAATGCGAGACAAAGTTTTTTTGTGATCGTTGACAATACTAAAGTGACTGATTAGATGAAACAACTAAAATGAATAAAAATATAATTCGACTTGCACGAGCACGGGGTGTTTGCACGTTCAAGAAATCATGTTCTGACATGATACACTGAAATATGCATAGAAGATTTCATTTTAATCTTTTATTTTTTGTGTAAACATATGGCTTTGGTGATAAAAAATACAAGAAAAAAATCAGGACTAACTAGAGAAATAAAAAAAAAGAATCCACCCTCTGAGAGAATATATTTTTCAAAAGTTTCTAATATACTAATAAATTTGCCATGCCAGAAAATGCTTTTACATGACATTGGGATATAATAGTTAACTTGATTTTTGCCTTGGATTTGGCGTTTATATTGAATTAAATCATGGCATCCTTGGCGAGTTATTTGGCGATTAAAAACTGACAATCATTAATAGTTTTTGCGAATTCGAATTATTTATGCAGGTGCGTTTTAACCACCGATCGAAGCTCAAATTTAATATTGAGTAAAAATTGTAGTCAGATTCTAATAAAATTTGGTGAATAACAAGATCGCTCTCAAAATTTTATATGTTTACCGTCTGTCCGTCTGTTCTTCCGGAAACATGTAAAAACGATGCTGGAAAGTTTAGAAAATTCAATATATCAAAGTTGCCAAGTGATTTTATGACATTATGCTTACTTAACACTACACCATCCCTCCGCTTCCAGGGTTCATAAAATTTTGTTTCATTCCCCTTGGAAAAAGGGATCTGAAATCTAAATTCAATTTTTGGATACTTTTAATTGCTTGCCAGGGAGTAATTGAAAAATTCTCGCCAAGGATAACACGGTAGATTAAGTAAAAATTCAAAATTCATGCCAAAGCGTGATATGTCGTAACTATGACAAGTTAAGGCAGAAAAAAACAACTTTAAGAAAGATTTTGAGAAACTACACCTTGTTTATAAAAATGATTTAATCATTTAAAACCTTATTTCATATATTGGAATGAACATCACAAATATGCCTCTACCATATAGGTCAGAAATAAAGCATTTGATTTAAATATAAAGAGTCATATAAGTAATTTTAAAATATAATGATTAATATCGATAATCAAGAGGAAAATCACTGATCGACATTCTCCAACAAAAAATGGGAACCTATGATAAAGCCATGAATGCGTATTATTTTCAAGTTTCTCATTATACATTACATGCTTCACATAATATTAGTAAAAACTGAGTAATGTCCGCTTCAGCATTCTGAGATTACCACTTTTTGATGATTTTATCTCATTAAGGGGAGAGACGCAGGAAGATGAGCATCTTTCCGGTATTTGTCGTCATTCTTTGACCTTGATTTCCGTTCTATTACATACATTTTTATTAATATTCTTCACTTGTATGTGAATATCGTGTCCTTTTATTACCAGTTTTAATTATTATTTATTATTTTAATTCAGTCTGCGAGTAATCCGAGTTTATTTTATTGTTAAATGTAAACATCCCTTCCTTTTATCTTTCCCCTATTTTTTTTAATTAAACCCATCCTAACGCATGCGCAAAAGCACGGAGGATTTCAGAATCGGTTGTTGCTGTTCTCGTATTAAGCTTTGCAACAGAAGAAGGAGTGCAGCAGCTTCTGAGGGTAAGTCATAGAACAGACTCTCCAACCCGCCACGAAGGCACACGGATTAACCATCGACACTGAATGACCGGCAACAGCAAAGTGGGTGAGTCCTAATGACCGTCACCGACCCAGGTACAATCATCCCCGAAGGAAGTACGTCCCGTCATCGATTGGAGGAACCTAACCCTCACCTGTTTGTGTACCCACGGGTTAGTGAGATCCAACCACCATACCGGAAGATGTCATCACAAATTACAAGGTGCCCCCCTGGGGGAAAGCTTCTGACGGTATGGAGCCCTGAGCTTCTTAGAGCAAAAGTCTGAATTCTAGCTCACACACGTCACAAAACCTTTTTATGGGCGAACTTAATTCATGCACTTCATTCATTCATCCGCAGACCATAATATAGATCTAGAACAGAGAACGATCACCTCCGACCCAGTAACCACAGAGTTATTACTCTCGACATGGAGGACTTTGTGACCACGACAGATTTAACGAGCTCCACACACACACGGAGAGTCTTCGCCCGGTGGTTTCGAACACTCAGCCTGAGGAATGCGAATCCACGGCCTTACCGGGATTACCAACAAGGTAATCCCGACCCTTTAGATTCCATTGTCAAACTATATTCATTCTAGAATCTTTTTTTTTTTCAAACAAATGAATTCAAAATTTTGGGCAACTATTATTTTAGAAAAGAAAACAAAGGTTACACAACAGAAAACAAAACAAATGTTTCCAAAAAAGAGAAAAAAAATCACATATCAAATGTTATTTATCTAACTCGTTGTGTTATTGTGTTATCGCAGTTAGATGCATTAGAATGTCCAGACCGACAGGGTTCAGTTTGAAATTTAAAAAAAAATCTACATTTTGGATTCTGATACTTTGTAACATGTCATTTATTTCATTGCATTTTTAGAATTGCATGTTTGTACTAGCATGTTGAAGTAAAAGCCACAGAAAGTAAATCGCTTATTGGATTGGATTAAAAATTCGATCTTTATCAACACTTTATGTTTTATAGTTATCTTTACTGGGTTATACTGAGTTCTTCTGAATGAATTTTTTAAAGAATTTATTTGAAATTCATCTAGTTATGGCAAATTAGACATACCAAATATTGCCCGTTCAGTTAAAAAAATTCCAAATCATCATGTTCGCAGACGTACTAATAATCATCCTGCCAAACGTATGTTTTTCGAATTTAGGGATGTCCGGAAAGTGGACATTGGTCAGAGTTGAATTTATTGGAGATGACAATACATTATCTTTGTGTATACTTTGTATATAAGACAATATTAACGAATCATGAATACTTTTCTCAAAACAATTGATTTGTAGTTTTATCCTCATATAATTCATCCAACGGTATATTAAAAATAATCCTTCCCTTAAGGTAAGGAACAAGAAATATTTCAGAGTTAGACTTTGATTAAGTTTCTCGCCATAAGACATATAATATTACGCGTTCTTTTTTTATGCTGTCACTTGTGACAGAATACCCCCAAGAGATGCGATTCCAACACGCTATTCATCTCTTTTCTGGCAGTCCCTAAGGTGTAGACGTTGTGTTTTTTTTTGGGGGGGGGGGGGGGTGGAACATATACTTCGTTTCAGAGTTCTGGCACTGCTTTTAGTGTCTTTGCTTTTATTTTTTTTAATCTACACTTGATCGATTTCAAAACATTGTTGCTTTCATCAGAAATCTTAAAAAAATCTCGGGGGAGTTTAGTTTATAAGATTAATGCTTTCTTACCAAAGAGTAGGAGGAACGTACAAAAGAACATAATGCTTATTAAAACTTTTCGAAAGATGCACTCTAATATAGGGTGTCCAAAAAGTTCCCGTACTGGTGATTTGTGAATTTATTTTACAAAAACAACAGGTTTACAAAGAATTATTTTAATGTAAATGATAAAAAGCACTTTTAACATAACTAAGAAAAAAATAAAGAACTTACATTTATAATAAATGTTCAAAATGTCCGCCCCTTTCTTGGAGACAAAGCTGAACTTGTTTGCGCATTTTTTTTTTCGAAACGCGTTTTAACGTGCTAGGAGTGATTTCTTGTATCCTTTGGGTAATTGCGATTTTCAAATCATCTGTTGTTTGAGGATCACCTGCATAAATTTTGTCCTTTAAATATCCCCACAGAAAAAAGTCCGGGATGGTCAAATCAGGGGATCGAGGTGGCCAAAGATTTTTTGAGATAAGTCGACCGCCGAAAAAAGCTTCAAACATGTCCATGGTTTCATTACTCGTATGGCAAAATCTAATATACTTGAAAAAAAAACATCGATAATGATTTTTTTTTTAATTTGGAGTACGAGAATTTTTTAGACACCCGGTATTTTGCTGAGCGTGGAATACTATAGTATGCATAATGTACTTTATTCTTTAAACTAACCTTATAGTAAAAAGAGGTATCTACAGGAATTTGTAACGCATATCATGTCAATGATCTTTGAATTGATTGATTTACTTGATGGTTTTGAAGAAAAAATGGATCAGGAAAATTCAGTAATTGTAGCCCAATATCTATCACTAATCGTGAATGGGGATTATTTTGGTGGAATCTTTGTAACTTTTTATTCTTTCAAGTAATAATGAAAAAACTGTTCCTCATGCAGCGATAAGTTTTAGTTTTGGTGCATTGATTACAATATTTTTGGAGCGTTGAAATAAGCAAAAAATAAGTAAAAATCAGTTTTGAGATAAATATATTTAAAGTATACAGCAACATGTTTCAATAATGAATTATATGTGGACATACTTAAATATCCCCACTTTTATAGAATATATATTCTTCTTCAGCTTCTAATCATTTTCTTTTTTTTATTCATTATTTTCTTGCAATTTTTGCATTTGACAGTGAATGTCGTCTAGATCCATTTGCTCTGCTTTTGACGTGTTCTGTTGTTGTTACTTATGGCACTTGCCTATGGACAAGCCCCGCTGATACATCAGCAGACCTTAAGCCTAAGAATAAGCGTCTTTTGTTTCAAGTAGCGCCAACAAAGGCCAAGAGGACGACTTTAGCCACACACTCATCACAGTCGCTTGCACAGCCTCTTTTTACAGGAGGGAGGCACAGTCACACATCATCAAGAACAACCATGCCCAAACCGGAACTCGAACCCGGGATTCCCAGAACCCGAGGACGACGCGTTACCTCCGTGACAGAAAAGCCGGCACGAGTTCAGTAAATGCTTTAAATGCATTTGCTCTAGGATACACACCAATAAACTTAAGGATATTCAGTAATCCTATAAATACTTTGTTAAAATACAATAAAGACTTAAATGCCCCTAATCTAATGGTTCAGACCTCAACAGAGACATCTTTGGGTACAAATTTCCACAAAGCACCGTTAAAATTCTAAGTGGCATTTTGAATCTTGTAGTGCAAAAGAATGTTCTGTATTTGAAAATCAATTTTTGTTTATACATTTTTTAACAATTTTTGAGGCCTTTAAATCAATATTTCCGGTTTATAAATACGAAAATATTAATATCTTTACTTTGAATTAAATCATAAATAAAAAGTAAACCTGTTTTGGGTAGCTCAAAGACTGGTCTATACGATAAAAGAATTTTTAGAAAAGGCCGTTTTTTTGCAAAAATTGGCACTTTCCACGTTTTCGGATACCTTAAACTGTTATTATTATTTATTAAAAAAAATTCCCTGTTTATATGATAATTAATTTGGAGAATTGTCTTTTGTGTATATTTCGATATTTTATTTATTTATTTATTACTGCCCTTTCTTGCTGTTTTCTTGCTAAATAAACCCCTTATGTTGCATTTCCGTTTTATATTGAATAGTATCTTTATATTTTTTCTGAGTACAATCATTTTTGCTGATTATCTATGCATATATGATGACAAAATTTGACTGATTTTTGTACAAGAATTTCGAACAAGATTATATTTTGAGATAACTCTCATAGATTTGGATTAAAGAAAAAAATTTAAATAGTATCTGTTACGCATACTTCAATGTATCATGCCAGAACATCATTTCTTGAACGGCCAAACACCACGTGCTCGTGCGAGTTAAATTATATTTTTATTCATTTTAATTGCTTCATTGAATGAGTCCCTTTAGAACTGCAAACGATCCAAAAAAACTATGTCTCGCATTGATTGTATAAAAAAAATTTCATATTTCATATTTATTTCATTTCATATAATCGCGCGCTCAAAATTACATTTTTCTGGATTTAATTTGCTCTTTCTCTTTTATTTATTTTTTAAATCAGAGCTTCTGTAAACGTAAAGGCAACATGTTATTAAAAGCTGACTATTTGAGATGCTCGTACAAATAATAAAATTTCAATTTTTCGCTTACAGATTTTTGTTTATTTCTAAAATAATGTCATGTTCTGACATGATAAAAATCAATTCATATAGTTTTATAGGAGTATATGCGATATTTATTTATTTTTTAATTCTCAACTTCATTTATTATTCAGAAAATTTATTTAAGATATTTTTAGAATACTGCCTAATATTTTAATTTTTTGGGAACGGTAATGATCAAGATTTTTTTTATTATTAAATTAGTTTTTGCTATTACAGAGATTTAAAGTACAATATGACTCAAGAAAAATTGCTGGAGATTATTATTATTACGCTTTTAGAATGGCAATTATTATTCTGAATTTTATAAAATTTTAGAATAATAGCTAATAATTTACTTGCTATAATATATTTTTCCTTATGTTGGAACTCCAAAAGAATAAATTATGCCATAGATAACAATAATATTTATTCTAAAGCAGATTCACAAGCACTGAAGAAAAAAGTAAAACTCTGCTTTTAAAAAATCTTTTTTTTCATGTTTTCCAGGCATTTTTATGCATTTTTATCGCAAAAGCCTTTTTTTCGTGCGAAAAAACTTCTTCTCGAATTCATCCTTTTCCAGCTTTTTCTAAAACAGTCGGGCTTGCTTGGGGAGGTGTTTATCACCTAAGGCGAAGGATTTTCTTAAAAAGACTAACTCATCTTTCGTATTTCGCTGATTTAGAGATTTTTTTATCTAGAAAGAAGTACTGAATTCGAAAACAAAAGACGTATTTTATTGTTTTTTAGTATCAGCAACATTCGTACTTATTCCTTTTTAGTTCGTTGTATAGAAAATATGCAAAGCGAAATTATTTTTGGCTTCCAAAAATTTTCCTCGTGAAACATAAATCCAAACTTTACATAAATGTATATTCTACACATCTACTTATATATCTACTATTTTCAGACTTTCTACAGCCCATAAAAGGGAATTATTTTTTGTTTATTAATAAAAGTGAATTACTATCTTTTTATTAAGAAAAAGGCGAATTACTATTTGTTTATTAAGAAAAAGGGTATTACTGTTGTTTTTATTAAGAAAACGTGAATTACTATTTGATATTAAAAAAAGGGAATTGCTATTATCTTTATTAATAAAAGGTGAATTACTACTTTCTTAAGGAAATGCAAGTTATTATTTTTTTTATTAAGAAAAGGTAAATTGTTAATTTTTTATTAAGAAAAGGGGAATTACTATTGTTTTTATTAAGAAAAGGGGAATTACTATTTGTTTATAATGAAAAAAGGAATTACTAGTGTTTTTGTTAAGAAAGGGGAAATTACTATTTTTTTATTAAGAAAAAGAGAATTACTATTGTTTTTCTTAAGAAAAGGTGAGTTACTATTTATTTGTTCAGAAAAAGTGAATAACTATTTTCTTTATCAAGAAAAGGTGAATTACTACTCTTTTTAATAAAAGGCAAATTACTATTTTTTTATTAAGAAAATGTGAATTGCCATTTTTTTATTAAAAAAGGCGAGTTACTATTTTATTTATTAAGAAAAGGCAAATTAATATGTTTTTATTAAGAAAAGGCAAATTACTATTTTTTTAATTAGAAAAGGTAAATTATTATGTTTTTATTAAAAAAAGGCAAGTTACTATGTTTTTATTAAGAAAATGGAAATTACTATGTTTTTATTAAGAAAAGGCAAATTACTATGTTCTATTAAAAAAAGGTAAATAAAAAATTTTTTACTTAGAAAAGGAGAATTACTATTTTTTACAAAGAAAAGGTGAATTATTATTCGTTTTTTACAAAAAATTGAATTACTATTTGTGAACACGAATTTTCCAACTCTAATAAGTTTAATACATGAAATATGCCTAAGGACACCAAAATCGAACATTTATATTACATTCATGATGAAACCAATAAGCTTCTTCAGTTTTTATGTCTGTCTTTGTGAAGTATGAATTAGTAAATAAAATCTAACAAGATATTTTTTTTCTGTCAGCCAGTTTGTTCTTTATTCGTTTAAAAAGCAATATACCATATTTTCATTATATGAGATATCCCCTTTGTTAGGGGAGTTAGCAGGTTAAAGAGCAAGTTACATAATGCCGAAAATACATTCTTTGTACTCAAGGAATTCTGGGTAGAATAGATGTTGTCGAGAAAGTCCGAAGTCTGGCGAATGTGGACTTTCACCGATGAATGTCCACAAACACCAAATACGTCGGTAAAAGATCGAATATTTCATCACATTCTTGTACATTCGGACCCTCACCGGTGTGTGTCGGCAACCACAGATTTGCTGTGGTGGATGTCGAAAAGGGAAGAGCCAACGAAGAGGCGACTGGCTGTTTCCCGCCAAATCGTTTGTTCTGCTTGGAATCTTAAAATTAATTTAGAAATTTTAATTATTAAAAAAAATTTCGCCTTTCTTTCTGAAAGGAATGATTAAGAACTTAAAACAAGTGCATTCGAAATGATGCTCGTGTTGTAATCAATTTTTATAATAAAAATGTCATAATACTGTAATAATATAAGACTGAAACAACAAGGATAATTGCATACTTTATTTACTTATTAGCAATTTAATTGAGGAAATAAATTGATATAAATGCTATTCAAAATAAATTATGTGATAATTATTTTGAATTATCAAATAATTTTAAAAAGTATTAATTTTAAAATAAATTATTAAAAGAATTATCTTTTTAATTTTGTTAATTATAATTATAATTAATTAGCTAATTTAAAATTAATTTTTTAAAATAATTAAAAGGAATTATTAATTCATAACAAATTAAGCATCATTTTGAATGCACTGTGTGTTTTAAGTTCTTAATCATTCCTTTCGGAAAGAAAGGCGAAAAATGTATCGCGACTGAATGACGGAAAAGAAAATACAAACATCGGACATGTTCAACATTCACCACTAGTGCAAGGTGAATGTCGACATTTACGGGTGTAAGTCAGAAATGAGGGTATTTAGCAAATATTTCGGACATGCACCAAGCGATCATGTGCCTATTGACATTCACCGGTGAAAGTCGACATTCGCCAGGCTTCGGTCTTTCTCGGTAACATATATTCGTCAAAATCTTGAGATTGGATTTTTCGTCGTTTGAAATTCTTCCCCTACACATACGAGAAAATAAAAATATCAACTGATTTACAGTAACATAAAAAACTAAGCCTACTTACAAGATCGTATTCAATATAAAGATGACAAAATGCCCCTGCTTCCAAAGAAGAAGTAAAACACTACATCAGCTCCTCGGGTGGCTGTCCTCTATGTAATTGAGCTTAGGGGAGAAACGAGCGATGGGCTGCTCTATAATCCCTATGAGATACGAGTAATCAGTGATCTAGTTTATTACGATGGCCGGGATTAATCCCCTAGGGACATTTCGGCTTTGACCGACTCCAATAGAGCGGGGACAATAATCCCTCTTCACGACGGGGAAAAAAAGAAATTAATTCCCCAATTTTTTTCTTCCTTTACGATGACCTTAAGA
This sequence comes from Argiope argentata, assembly GCA_026289955.1. Lineage (NCBI taxonomy): Eukaryota > Metazoa > Arthropoda > Arachnida > Araneae > Araneidae > Argiope > Argiope argentata. Next base: position 967,070 of record JAOUZG010003912.1, read on the forward strand.
TTGATGGATCGTTTAGATATCAACAAAAATTATCGCCTTTTGTTGAAAATTTAATAAAACTTGGGGGGAAATTCGATATGAAGGTGTTTTTTTTTATGATTTTGAGATTATGGGAACCATTTTTTTAATGCGGCAATTATATCAATCTTAAGGTCATCGTAAAGGAA